>LGRX02012184.1:26172-98061 GCA_001247695.2 Cymbomonas tetramitiformis
TGTAGCGGCGGAGCAGGCGAGGGTGGAGGCCGTGGGGGAGGCGGTGAGGGAGGAGGGGAAAGTGTTTGTTGTTGCTGTTCTTTTTGTTTTGCCACGCCTGGCAACCTCCCATATGATGGTGAGGTCAACAAGTAGCAGCAGTAATCCCACAACTTTCAGATTGGACACCCCCAACACTGCCGTGGTATTTGATACTGCTACTCCGTTTCGCCCTCCAGGAGAACATTTACTAGTGGTTAACATCAGCTGCGGAAATGCAGATATTCCGCACCACTACCCCCTTCCGCCACACTTGATACTCCTAGTTCCATCACTCTTTATTATCTGTGCAAACAGCGGTAAGTGTGCAAGTAACGTCACTGAAAACATTTGCCGAGCTGTAACTCCGTGTCTGACATGCAGGTTCTATTCTCGCCTTTCCTCTCTGACTAATACCTGTTTACAACTGCAGACAACTATGTTTATCCACTCCCGCATCGTGGGAAACGATGACATCGCAAACTATGACCATCAAGGCGACACTCTTTATGTTCCAATGATAAAATGGTATATGAATGTCGACCTCCGCTCTTATACAAGTAGAATAAAACTTTCCGAAACATGGCAAGGGCTGGGTACGGGATGCGTCACGCGCGCAGCAGCAGGTGAAGTGTAACTCGATGAGAGTTACACTCGAGTGAGCAGTTCAGTACCGTGGCGTGCAAGACCGAGTATTATCAGGATCAAGAGGCTAACGCACTTAGCCATCTTGGAACCGTCAACCTGTGAGGAAGCACAGCAGACGAAGAGAACTCTTCCTTAAAACACTGTGCGGCTCAAACGAGACTTCCCGGGACGCGTGACCCGAGAGTCACGGCCAGCTTCAGGCATCGCCCCGAGGACCGTGAGTGTCGGCTCTCGGGTAAACACGTGGCGAAAGGATATATGTATCACATTTCCGCGACGAGGCTACCCCCTCTCATGTATCTCAATATTTTCAAAGTACTTTCTCCTTCCAACAGAACAGAAGAATTAAAGGCTTGTGCCTTGCATCATCAATCGTGTCAAATGGTGACAAAGGTTTGCGTTGCCCCGATGCAAGTCAACTGTAAAAGTTCAGGCATCTTTATCACAGAATTGAGGGCCGTCATCACTATCTGCAAAGGGCTCCATGCAGGAGTGAGGACCTTCATGGGCTTTTCGCAAAGGGGGATTTATCCGGAAAAATGGGGACTCGAAAACGATTTGCAAGGGTGCCTTATGCGGGAGTGAGGAGTGGTGTTACTGCATATATTGCGATACGCCTGTAGAAATACACGGACGCAGTTACACATTTGTGTGCTTGTGTGCGTGCGTGCGTGCGTGCGTGCGTGAGTCCGTGGGTGCCTTAGTGCAGGAATCTGCTGCGTGAGAGGGTCTGGACTTGTTTTGGAGACGCTACTGATAGCATACTAAGAGCGACCCGAACGTGATAAATCATCCGAAGATGAAGTGCCTGATGGCGCCATGTTCTACCGAAAAGGCAAAGACTGACGGCATGGGAGCGTGTGAAACCGTAGAGGCATTCAGTATGTATTGTGAAAGAGGGTGCTGAGTGGGCGAGAGGACAGTGAGTTGTATGGCCGTCGGAAGGCGCAGGGTGCTGTGCTTGGGAAACGCCTCGGGGTGCTATGCCCGTGAGAAGCTAGGTGTTGGTTGCGTGAGATGACAGCGCATGATATGCTAGCGGATGCTGTGAGCGTGCGAGATACTACGGCCGTGATATACCAGAGGATGCCACAAGAACGTGAGAAACCAGAGGGTGCTGAGTGTGCGGTGTGGAGTTGGCGCGGGGTGAGAGAGGCTGCTGAGTGTGCGATATGCTTGCAGGTGTTATGCCCGCGAGAAGACAGAGTGTGCTCTGCGTGAGACGTGCCAGAGGGTGCTCTGCGTGAGACGTGCCAGAGGGTGCTCTGCGTGAGACGTGCCAGAGGGTGCTCTGCGTGAGACGTGCCAGAGGGTGCTCTGCCGGTGAGAAGCTGGCTGGTGTGCTCAGGGGATCATGTGAGCGTGATATGCTATCGATGGCTATGATAGTGAGAAACCAGAGTGTAGTGTGAGCGTATGAGATGCTAGAGGGTGCTATGCGTGTGATATCCCGGTGGGTTTTGTGAGCGTGTAAGGTGCTACAGGGTAGAGGGTGAAAGGCGCAACACATGCTCACAATAATCTCTAGCATATCATATGGTGGCCTGAGATGCTGGAGGGTCCTGTGCATGTAAGAAGCCAGAGCGCGCCGCACGTGTGAGATGCGAGGTGTGATTCTAGCCGCACCTACGATGTTGGCTCCTGATGTTTGATGAATACCAAGGCTGATGAAGGGCGAAAGCCTCTCTGCACAGCTGTGACTGCAAACTACGATGCTTTACAGTGCCCAATGCAGTTATTGCACTATCCTCCGTGCCCCTCCCGTCCGGGAGACGGCAGCCTTTCTAACCAGGCCTTTCTTGTTTGATGTTTCTAACCAGAAGGATGGCGGTTACAAGAGTTGGTGTTACAAGCGAAGGTGTTTATACAAGCATTCGATTGGGAACGATCTGGCGTGGGGATGATTCGAATGCCATGCCATGCCATGCGCATGCTAGAGCCCTACTATGCAGTGCCATGCAATGCAATGCCACAGATACAGAAGTCAGAACTCCTACAAGAACAAGCTATTATATTATATTATATTTATGACACATCGGGTTTGGACCAATGAAAACGTGCCACGCAGGCAGCAATTCTGAGCTACATTAATGATGAAATGCTGATGTGGAAGTAAGGCGGCCACGTGTTCAGAACTGGATTGGTCAAGTGCATTGACGTGTTCCCAATGTTCGGAAGATTCCATTGAATATTGGGGCCAAACAGCCCCAATATTCAAATGAAATATTACGAATTTGGGAAAATGCCAATGCCCTGTGACCCAGCCCTGAACACGTGGCATTGACGACTTTGACCCGAAATTAGGTCAAAGCCGCCGACAACGCCTGCGAAATGTTGTGTTGTGCTCTGCCTAAAAATGTTCTAATGCGTGTCAGACAAATACATTATGCAAACAGAACATACACGGCAAAAGTGACAGGAACAGTGAAATATATATATGTAATTGACGGAGTCGGGTATATATATATGTCACAGAAACTGCTGGAGTTGACATTCAGTCCGAGCTCAGTCATCAGAGTTGTCATCACCGACCCGCCGTGACCGCTGTCATCACCGACCGACCTGACCGCTGTCATCACCGATACGGCTCGACACCTCTGACTACCTCGCTGACCTGATTGTCACCTCCTCTGATCGAGTTCGGTTGTCACATGAGACAGAGCACACACTAGCTCATTTCGCATCACACTCAGCATACTAGAACTATATATTATATCTTCTGTATGTTGAGAGGGATTCTGAGTGCGAAACCCTGAGCGTTGCAGTGCTTCCTGTTTGACCTGTCTTGACTGACTGGGTCTTCTCGCAGGTTTGGCCCCACCACCGGCCTAAGGCTAGGAGCCGATTATGGTCGGCTAAACGCTTAGGGAAGCGCCAAGAGGGCGCGCCATCAAGGGATCATGGAAGTAAAGTAGGCAAGTAGTGGTGAGTGAGAGGAATCGTGCGTTCCGTTTCAGCGTTTAAATTAGTTAGGAAAATCCTGGGACGGCCTGATCAACCGTAGGGACCCTGACAATCTCGCGCGAGTACTTCTAAAATCGCGGGACTGAACGAAGAGCTCCTCCACGCCATCACCACTAACTGCTGACTGTGTTGTTTTGCATCACAGGCTTTCTTTCCCCTTCCCTTTTTGGCACCCTCTTGGTGCTCCTGTTGTGAAATTTGATTGCTTGCTTGCTTATTATCCTGCTAGGGATTGCTAGTGTTGTCTTGCTTGTTGTTATTTCTTTTAGATTTCGAGATGTCCTCTACTCCGTTTGCCACACCGCCAGTTCTGCCGCGACGCTTGCTGACGCACCCCCCAGGGGCGAGGAAACGGCAACTTAAATTTGGAGCTCTGAATGGCACACCAACTCCAGCGGATGCTCCGGACACGTCAGATTTGTCAGTTTGCAACAACCTCGCATGGGAGTTGTTACGCAAGCCCGCGGAATTTGATGCTCTGCTCAGCGTCATCAAAGGGAAGTGCGTCGAGCCTGGAGAGTCTGCGAAGACATGGAAATTCACTAGCAGCGAGAAGAATTCTCGTTTGCTTTTGGACATCCTTGTCGAGCAACTCGATTCCAGACTCACGCTCGTTCACCCTAAGATGGCGTTGATGTTCGATTTGCAAAACCACGGTTTGGAGGTTCCGAAAAAGGCGAACCTCCTGCTGTTGGAATTGCTTCAGTCACTTTGCGCAGGAGACGCCTTGCGTGTCCTGCGCAAGGCTGACAGACTCTTCCCAGGGGATGGGAAGATCGCACTTGTACATCTCGTGAGGCACGTTGTGCCTGATCACGAGGAGTTCAGCGCTGCGGACTTCCTATTCGCTGGTGACAGAGTTGACTTGAGAGCTGGCCAGGACCCAGCGGATTACATCGACGTGTTCCAGACTTCTCTGGACACCGTTGAGTCCGACTTGGGTCCTGGGTGCACCGTGACCATCTCCGAGAAGGCACGGATCGCATTATTTCTCCGTAGGATCTGTCCCGTCTTTTACAAGGCGGTGCATGATTCCTACACAGAGGAGAAGCTCGACGCTGACTCCTCGCTTTCCTTGTTGACCTGCTTCCGTGAGACACGGGCAGTGCACTGGAACGCGGGGACGAAGCTCAAGTCTCCACTAACAGCGGCTTTCTACAATGATGCAGGTTCGCATCACGGCGGAAGCCGTGGTGCACATGGCCGCAGGGGAGTCTCTGACCGCACCCCTTCCCGTCCTTACATTCCGCCCCGTCGCACTAACCCTTTTAAGGGATTTGGCTCTGGTTACCGTGCAGGAGTCTTTCCCCGTAAGGGTGGTAAGACAGGCGGTAAGGGGAAGCAGAAAACCGGCAAAGGCAAGGGCAAGGGCAAGTCTCGTGTCGTCTTTGATCGGCAGACCCAGCAGTTCCGAGGGGAATGCTGGACCTGTGGGTCAAAGGGACACAGGGCTGCCGACTGCCCGAAGCTGATGTCGGCTCATGCTTTTCATCTCGACCCGAAGCTGCTTGCGGAGCATGCTCGGACGGAGATCCTAGCCGCCCAGTTTCAGACTGCCTACGAGGAGTCTGAACAGGCACTAGAGTCTTTCTGTCTGCTGCACGGCACCCCAGCAGTTGTCGGGTACCAGGAGGACTCGTGCTCTGACAGTGAGAGTGAGGAGAGTTCTCACTCCGCTAGTCAGGAGCACGGGAACTCCGATGAGTCTGACGACGATGGGGACTGGGACGGCCTCTCCGAGGCTCAACAACAGGAGTGGGACCGTCTTCAGGAACATGCGGAGGCCAAATTCCAAAAGTTCTGTGCACAGTCCGAGAAGGTCTCGCTGTCACTCGGAAGAGTGCACTTCGGGATGTTCCGGACCGGCACAAAACAGAAGGCTTGTGACCCCTTTCCCACTCCCCCCTACTTGCTGCCTGACATCCCTGCTTCTGCACCTGTCCCTGCACAGCATGATGCACCTCTCGAGGTGTCACAGCACTCACCACAGTCCACGGCTGCGGTGGTGCTCGCCTGTTGCAGAGAGTATCACTCCGGACAGACACAGCAGACACCGCACGGGTCAGCTCTTGTGGATCGTGCTCCGCAGGACCGAGCAGACTCGTCGGTGGTGTCTGCTAGGCTGTTTGCAGCACAGTGTGAGTCACTACCCTCGCCCGTCCACCACACGCACACCGTCCCTGCACTCACAGAGACTTGTTCTCTGTTTGCAGGAATGACGGTGGTGCAGGGTGACAGTGAGGACAGTGACATGCACACGGCACCGGCACCCACCGAGCACTCTTCCCCACACCACACTCACAGTGCATCTTTGTTGAGGGAGGGGTCACGGAGCAGTGCGGTGCCCCCGCCTGCTTCCCCCCTGTCTGCTCCAGGGAAATCCCTGGAGCAGGTTCACTGGGAGCGGGTGTGGGAGGAGGACTACAGGTCCCCTACCGTTTGCCACGGTAACCTTTTGCCATCAAAGAGTTCACTAGGAGCTAGGGGTGTAGCCCCTCTGGTGACGCCCCCGCCACCTGGCCCTCCTGACTTGTTGCTGTCTGATGCAGGCTCTGCCGTGTCAGTGTCCCCACCAGCCAGTGAGCACCGGGTGCACACTGGGGGCACTGACACGGCCCCAAACTTTAACTCAATCAATCTTGGAGGTCGCCCTACAGAAGGGAGTCTCTTACCCTCTTTCCTTCAGCAGTGTCCTCCTGTCCCCGCTCCGGTCCATGAGTCGCTTGACCTGACTAGTGACACTCACATGTCTGACACACAGGCACCACCTCCACCGCCACGGCGTGTCGGTAGAGGTGGTGTCTCTATCTTCCGGTGTGCATTCATGTCCTTTGCCTTGTTCACTTGCTTCCTGGCAAGTGCTTCGGCGGAGGCCCTCTCAGCCGCAGCACCTGTTCAGGGAGTGTGGTACGGATTGACATTGTGTCAACCGGGGGGGGAGATGGGAGGTGGGAAAAGCAGTACTGCAGTCAGTCAGTACAGTCAATCAGTCCAGTCAGTCCAGTCAGTTTGGTCTGGGGATGGTGGTTTATCAGATGGTGGCTTACCTGATGGTGGCATTGGTATCACTCCTGATTGGTCTGCCACCCGGCAGTGTTCCTCTGGTGATGGTTCTGGGTATTCCTCTGGTGATGGTTCTGGATATTCCTCTGGTTCCGACTGGTATTGGCAGTATGACTCTGGTCAGCACCGTCACTATGGTTCTCCTCGTGGCTCCGACGGTTCCCCACCAGACAGCTCAGCCCAGATCTGTCTCCTTCAGGCGCTTGAGAAGCGGCGCCAGAGGTACAGAGCAGTATCAGCTCTGCTCCTGACAGCCTTCCTTGGCATAGTCCTGACATGTCTCTACCAGAGTGTCTATGAGGAGTTCCTCGTCGAGGCTCACTTTGAGGCTGGTCACCACCTGTCACCGATCTCCGCTGTCTGCAGTCCTGTGACTCAGACCCCGCTGTACGGCGCCATGCAGTATGTTGGCGACACAGCCCTGGAGATGTGTACCTGGTTTGGACTATTCTGTGCACCCCCTTCAGTCATCTTCTCCCAGGACCCCATGATACATCTTTACTCTATCACCGGCTCTGACACTGATGGCATTGTCTGTGACTCCGGTGCAACCGGCAATATCACCGGGTCCAGACACAGGATCACTGACCTTGATACCAGCAGGACCATATCCTTCAGTACAGTCATGACTGGACCCGCTTCACGGACTGACGGCACCGGCACACTGAGACTGATCGGCAGAGACATACTGACTGGTGACATTGATGAGTATAGCATTCCTGGCTGCCATTTCAAACACGGCGCCAAAACCCTCCTGTCAACTCGAGTTATGCTCCGGGAGGGTTTCTCATCACCTGACTTCATCAGTATGACATATACCCACCTTGACTCTGGCCGGATATACTCTATCATTGATGATGGCACAGACTATCTTTGGGCAGAGCCAGAGTCAGCAGATGTCAGCTTTCAGGCCTTTCAAGGCAACAAGAAGAGGCACAGATCAGGGGACCCATCCGACTGGATGTGGTCCAACAGTCAGTACAGTACCTGGGCTACTACTCATGGTTCTCCTACGGCTACTGCCAAGCTGGGGGAACCAGCCTTTGATGTCTCTTGTTTCGGCGACTCTCTCCCAGTCGGAGAGGGCAACAATCATCCTGCTCTTCAGCACTATCACAGTCAGAACAGTATATTCTCCGTCCAGTTGACTGGTTATTACTTTTATGCTAATCCACCATTCACTATATCTATTCTGGACCGCCTTTTCACTAAGGGCAATGCTGACTTTCCTCTGGACCCTCATAATACTGTATATTTCTGGATAGTTCCCTATATGCCATCTCACAGGATCTGGCATAAGACCTGTACTATGGAGGTATTACACATCTGGCCTACTGGTACTACGGGGTTATTCAGCTACCTTGAGCGACACACCTACACCTCCACACACCCTCTCACCCCAGCTGGTTCTGACGGTGGACCTGGTCGGGTCTTCATCGATGGCACACCCTTTCCCATCTGCATCCTCTACCGAGACCGCCACACCCCGATCAGGGTCAGTCCTCCCCTTGAGCTGCATGATGCTCTCGGGCATGCCTCGATGACCCGTATCCTCCGTCTCTATGACATGCCAGGGGTAGACTTGGGCAGACCACAGTGTTCCAGAGCAGCTCTTGCTTCACTTACCACCTGCTCTCAGTGGTGTGCAGTCTGTGCTACGACGGGCCTCAAACAAAAATCAGCCCCGAGCAGAGACCGCCTCCGTACCAGTCAGCAGCAGCCAGCCCGGAAATGGGCCTCAGACATGACAGGCCCCATCTCACCCAGTGGCTATAATGGGCACAGATACCGTATCCACTTCATTGACATCTCCACCAGATACCTATTTGTGTTCACCGTTGCCTCTAAGGCAGACTACTATGTGTGTCTTCTGAGATTCATTGCCTATACCAGATCACTCTCCTACGGCATTGATGAGCTATTCCTGTCCACCTCTACAGTCTCAGACACTGAGATGGTGCTGAGGACTGATTGTGCACCTGAGATGGCAGATGCCAAATGCCGGGCAGCTTACCAGCAGCACGGCATTGTCCACCAGACCTCTTCTCCCACAGTCCATACGGACAATCCTTATGCGGAGAATGTCACTGGCATCTTGTCCCGTATGATCCGATCCATCCTCACAGCTTCTGGACTTGACCTCAGCTACTGGCCGCTTGCGGCTAAGCATGGTGCCTTGTTGTGGTCCATTACACCACACAAGGAAGTGGTGACTACCCCTATCCACACTATGACAGGTCATCACTTTCAGTACCGTCGTCTCCGTGCATTTGGTGCACACTGCTATGTGGTTATGGACAGTCAGCAGAGGAACAGCAGACAGCCAGGCATTTCATCAAAACTTCAGAACAGATCATGGGCAGGCCGAATGGTTGGTATCTCTATGGGCTCTAATGCCTACAAGATCCTAGACACCTCCGACGGCACAGTGCATCTTGTGGGTAAGCCACACTGGATACCTACCTATGAGCACCTGGGCAGATCCATGTCAGCATTCCCAGACACTATGGCAGCTGACAGAGAGGCTGATGCTACCTTTATCAGGCCATCTCCCTTCTCAGAGACACTCGACCGTACCTATGCCCAGATCATTGAGGTCAGCTCATACTACTGCACTTCCGACCGACAGTCTTACGGCTGTGTGCTTCTCTCTGTTCCGTCGAGGGACAATACCTGGACTGACGTGGTTCATTATGTCAAGTCCACACCCGACGGTACACACTACAGACACCTGCTGGCGTATGTCGCACACTATAGGAAGACCGTCTCGGTCAATGAGCACTATCCGATCTGGACAGCTGTCAGAGCCCGAGAGAGCCGCAGACATCCTTCATATGGCGCTATCATCATCTCTACAGACAGAGGCAGCAGCACACCTTATGGTGTAATATTTGAGCCTACTCCAGAGTCTACGTATGGTTGGCATATGGACCTTCCTGCTACCCTCGTCAGCTTTCCGTCCACTCATGCCGCCGCCTTCCTTCCCTTCTCCGATGATCCCAGCAGAGATGTCCGCCCCGAGTACATTCCGCAGCAGTACACCTCAGCAGACAGCTTCATCAGATCAGGACCCAGAGACTTGGTGGTGCACATGTTCAATATTTCTGCACCCCAGCTCAAACCAGTCCACGGTGTCAAGCAGGCACTTTCCACCCCAGAAGCAGTTCAGTGGCAGGAGGCTATGGATGCCGAAGTGGCTGGTCTGGCCGCCGACAACAAAATGGTCCCGGGACACCTTCCCTCGGGTACCAAAGGCCTGACCACTCTCTTTGTGTTCTCCAGACCCTTCAAACCAGACCCCTCAGCACCATCAGGCACACGGCAGATCTTCAAAACCAGACTGTGTGCCAATGGTAAGCAGACATACGGCTACCTTCCGTGGGAGACCACCTGTACCACACCTCAGCTTTATGCCTTCAGACTGGCCTTCATCTTCGGCAGCATCTTCAGTCTGAAGATGAGTCACTTCGATGTCTCCCAGGCCTTTATGAATGCTAAGCTGGATGTTCCAGTATGGGTATCATTTCCGGCTGGTTACACCTATCAGGGGTTCGGTGGTGCTTTACTGCACTATGCACTGTATGGCCTTAAGGTGGCTGGTGCTTCCTGGCAGAGACTGGTTAAGGTTTTCATGCTCAGCTTTATGTTCGGCGAGGTGACATTCAGGCAGTCCTCTCATGATGACTGCATATATTTCATCTACACTGATTTGGTTAAGGCCATGTGTGTTGTCTATGTGGATGACTTCATTCTGGTCGCCAGTACAGAGCTTGAGGATGCCTTCTGGGCAGCTTTCAGAGCCAGGTTTCTGGCTAAGCATCTCGGAGAGGTCACATCGGTTCTCCAGATGCGAGTCAGGCAGGATCAGGCTGGTATCTACCTTTGCCAGTCCAGACAGATCAAGGACTTGATGGCCAACAACAACATCACAGCTCATTCCTTCAGAACACCTATGGACCCGAAGCTCATCATCAAGAAACCAGCAGATCCAGACTTATCTCTTGTCCCCAGTTACAGATCCATCCTTGGCTCACTGCTATGGCTGGCCCGTGGCTCACGACCTGACTGCTACTATCCCGTAATCTATCTGGCTCAGTTTGTATCATGCCCTTCTGAGGAGTCTATGAAGGCTCTGATCAGAATTGCGCAGTACATGGACAGCACGGCTCATTACTCTCTGGCATTTTACTACCCCGAGACTCCGGTCAAGGTCATCACCATGTTCTGTTATTCAGATGCTGACCTGGCTAGGGACTTAGAGAATGATGCCCGGTCTTATTCTGGCTCCGTGATATTTCTGGCTGGTATGATACTGCAGTGGCATTCAGGGAGGCAGACCATCACTGAGGTCTCCTCCACAGGGTCAGAGTATGTGGCAGCCAGTACAGCAGCACAGCGGTTGGTGTCACTGATGTTCATGCTCACTGAGATATTTGGTTCTATTACTCACCGTATTGATTCCCAGCAGCCCCTTGATTCAGATCTTGACCATGCTATTCAGTACCTTGACAGAGCAGCCACAGATATTCACTTTGACATGCCCTCCCTTCAGACTACCTCAGTGCTCAGGCGTCTGCTTGACAAACAAAACAAGCCAGCAGACGGTCTGACCTCAGTCCGCCCAAACTCTCCTACAATTCCTGATGAACTCAGTACAGATGAAATCACCCCCCTCAAGTTCCAAAACAACAGAAACAGAGAATATATCAGTACAGCCTCAGCTCAGCCCCGCCTGGAGTTACCTATTCCTCTACAGCTGGATAATGATGCATGTAGATCTATTGTCGAGCATCACCTCCTCTCCGAGAAGGTGAAGCATGTGATTATCAGATTTCATGTCCTCCGAGACTTTGTCAGATTGAACTGGATTCGGTGTGCCAGAGTCCCATCACCTCGGAACCTGGCAGACCCTTACACCAAGCCAGTTCCTCCAGTCAAGGACATGCAGCCATACTTCATTCAGATGTTCCAGCAATATATGGCCATGGGTAAGGCTCAGGCTGCAGTTATTCAGAAATGATTTACTGGTACTCAGAAAGCAGCAGCATAATCTGACTGTGAGTACCTTGCTTTCCTGTTTTCCTGTTTTGGGTTGTTTGTGTAGCTGACTGTGCTTTGCAGGTACTGGCCTATATTCAAAATTACTTATGGCTGGTTACTTTATGTTAGATACTGTTTTCCTTAGAAATGAATCACTGTATTAGATAGAAAATGTATGCACTCATTGATAGATTGTGTATATGGACATTGTATTCCGAGCTCACTCTATGGTATTAGCCACACTGCATTAGTCATGGTATCCTTACAGTGTCTGTTCCGACCGTGAGCGCCACCGCTGCTGTCAGTCATGATCTCTCTCTTCATTCTCCCTCTGCAGTAAGTCTTTCCGGTGACGGGCGGATCTGGACCTGCTTCGGCACTCCTTATCCTAACCCTGACGAAGCACCCCGGATAGCTTGCAGCCACGGTGTGTGGACCTCCAGAGACATGACATATCACTATCCCCCGACAGCAGGGTGGCATCAGGGACAGATTACTGCCCGTGTCAGGACGTTGGGTCTACGGACCAGCTTTTCGGGGTTTTCAGCCCTGACACGGTGTGACTGCAGTTCCACCATTTCCATCATCTTTCTGGATTTTGGTTCTGGCACTGGATTAGTGGCATGTATCTTGGTTTGATTGGTTATTGGTCTGACCACCTCACTCGAGGTGGTGTGCTGGAGTTGACATTCAGTCCGAGCTCAGTCATCAGAGTTGTCATCACCGACCCGCCGTGACCGCTGTCATCACCGACCGACCTGACCGCTGTCATCACCGATACGGCTCGACACCTCTGACTACCTCGCTGACCTGATTGTCACCTCCTCTGATCGAGTTCGGTTGTCACATGAGACAGAGCACACACTAGCTCATTTCGCATCACACTCAGCATACTAGAACTATATATTATATCTTCTGTATGTTGAGAGGGATTCTGAGTGCGAAAACCTGAGCGTTGCAGTGCTTCCTGTTTGACCTGTCTTGACTGACTGGGTCTTCTCGCAGAAACCTAGAACAAAGCTGTCAAGCAGGCGTTCGGGTTTGCGAAGATAGTTGAATAATATACGGGAGGTGTTTTATTCCTTGATCTGAGCAGGACCGTGCCAGGCAAGACGGCACCGCGGGTCGAGGGGTGACACAAGGCGGACAGGACTGCCACCCCCTTACAGTGGGGGGGCTAAAGTCACTGTTCCCATGACACCACCTCACCCCGAAGAGGTGAGGTGCCAAGGCAACATCCTAACCCTAAACCCTAGAGATACAAATGTCATAAGTTGTCAGGGTTATGACCGATGACATATGTGTCATACATGTCATACGTGTCATACCTGTCAGACATGTCATACCATGTCATGTCATGTCATGTCGAGTCATGTCATATATTATAATGACAGACAGTCGCCAGACAATCGTCAGTACGGTCGACTATGACTGTACATGTCATCGAGATGATAAGTCACATCATCTGTCATTTATTCAAGGAAATACTTGAATGATACCTGTCATCAAGAGTTCGTACGTCGCGGAACTCGAAGATGGCGAAGCAAGATACAATCTTGAAGTACAAACAAGAAATCATCTTCGCTTCTAGCATGTGCGGAACAAGCATGCGCAGTATATTAGGGCGAACGCATCATTCGTTCTGCCTATACTGGTCGTTCAACCAATGTCTCGGGTTCACAACCCGATGGCGGTACCATCTATGTGATGGGAGACATCTGGTATATGAGCTAGCATTGTGCTAGAGCAGTATCTTCTCACAGAAGCCTGCACTCATCCCCGCTCATAATACGTTGCATGCGTGTTTACTACTGTTCAATAAACACCAGCTTATTATTGATATACTGAGGGCTCGCTTATCAGCCCTAATAGATGGTATTCTAAACTCGTCGAGGCACGAGAACGAGAACTCAAGTGAGTGCAGCGTCAGATATAGTATATATTGTATTGTTCGCAGGTTGCAGGTTCGCGCATACAGGCGACAGCGTTCGCAATCATATTGAATATCTGCATAGCGAATAATAATATTTGTACGCTCGAATATCGACAGCACACGGATTGTGCGAGGATTTATCATCGCGAACATATTCGCAGCTGACAGCATTCGCAGAGAAATCGTCTTAATACTATAAACGACAAGGTGTGCGCACAGTGTACGGATCGTATACATATGATGTCAAAATTCGCAGGGTTGTCACGGTATGCGAGATGCAGATGCGCGAACGAAAAATGATCGTCAGTACATATGATTTACATCAACTGCGACTGGACGTACGAAATTTCGTTTAACAGCGCGATCGCATTCATTCATGCGACAATACACCGGCGACAATGATATACTTTGTGAAATAATTGGCAACATCGATTTTCGCAAATGATCCGCTCGAACCGTCCACAATAATCCGCTCGTACGATGATTTTTAGCTCGTCAGCGCGATGTGCAACTGTCATGATTTCATCAGATGCAAAGGATGCACGATTTTAGGGCGCATGATTCCTGATGTATCTACATGCAGCGAGACATACACATGTCTACAGTGTCCGCCGTCCGTACATATGCCATGTTACGCGCGTCAATATCCTCTGCAGAACATCTGTATACTCGCAGGGATACTTTGGATGGACGCATGATGGACACTTGATTACTATACTGCAGCATTTCACACTATATATTGATGACTGCAAAGATATTCAAACCGTCAGCATTTGTATGCTTATTTGCAAGATAGTGTGCAAGATATGTGTATACTGAGGTTGCAATGATTGCAACACACACATACATGCAGCATCCACTAACATGCAGCACATGAGTATATGCAACATTACACCATGTAGACATTCTATACTGAGTGACTGCAATATTGTAAATTATGCATGCATCACCAAAGCAGCTTGATCACGATATCAGCTGTAGTATATATACCAGTTTGATCACGTTAGCGACTGGAACATTAGCATCATCCTGCAATATACTGAACATTGCACAAGCATATTGCAGTGCATGCTAGATTATATTAGAACTCATGTTAGCATAAGGTGCTTGAAAGTAGTCTTAACATCATAATTAGCTCGTTATGTCCCGGTGGAGCCGAGATGCTCTTCGGATCACATACCGTTCTATGGTGGATTACTGGAAGGAATACTCACCAGAGCTACATGTAAAATCAACCAGCAACTCATTATTGTGAATGAGATTATATCAGGATTACAATAACCCCTAACTTGATATATATCATGCTAGATTCATTCAGTACATGGTATGCTGATCACCATCCTGCATGATAACTATCTGGGAATATTGTAATACCAGAAGTCACCTTCCTGTAAGTGTGTAAAGTGAACACACACACACTGGCAAAAGTACTAATCAGCAGTACTACACATTGCACACACACTGGCATTTACTGTATATATTGACATTCCCTGACTCAGAGTGAATTGATCAACTATAATGTATATGATAATATGGATACCATTCCACAAACACATGTGCGTGTGGAATGTCCGTGATAACGATAGATATGGGAGCAGGATAAACCAACATGTTGTAGGGCTGGATGGAGATATCTCCAGACCCGAAGGCAGAATATTGTGCTCATTATAACAGCTGGTAACTGTTGAGCACAGTCCATCCACTCTCACATATCGCTGGAGCAAGAACAACCACTATACTGCATTCTGACAAATGACTCAGTATTGATCAGCACAAAAGCATGTACCTAACCAGATCAATACATACATTGAGCTCACATAGGTGGTTGTGGACGGACACACACATATACATGTGTTGTGCTAAACTGCTTTGATCATTATCAAGCAGTGTCCAGATATGTTTGGAATTCAGAGATATCATTTTGATATACTCTCAAAGCACAGTCATATGCTCAAACATATCATAGGTTGACAAGTTATCACTAAAGTGGACACTCCGCTTATAGTTGGTACACCTAAATATCAGCAGGAAGTGCAGTTACTTCCATGGGCTTAAAATCAGTAAAACCCATAATTATGATCAACCACAGATGTTGACATACAGAGATATTCACTTATATGCCATGAAAATTGTCATGTGCAAAAGTGAAGTAAATTGCAGTACTTCTGTACCTTGCAGCTTACACACACACACAAAGAGATATTACTATGGAAAACAATAAATACCCGAAAAATGGGCAAAATGGGTAAAATTCGTCTACGATAGATTTCAACCGTCCGGTTTATTGAAATCTCGACCCTATTTTATTTGATATTATGATTTTATACCTATCAAGGTATCATAAAATCAGGACGGCCATAGTCATATCTCGTGTAACACCCTAGATACCAAGTGTGGAATATATAGGGGTATACATATTGGCTGTAAGCCTGTAACACCATGCGTGAAAATGCTCCACGCATGATTTCAAAATAAAAAAATCGGGTTGATTTTTTTTTTGCTGATCTAATTATTCAGCTATCAACAAATATTCCCTGATTTATACAGCACTTGTAACACCCTGTAACACCCCTAAAATTAAATGTGTGTACCAGGGGTGTAACGTACCTCTAAAAAAACACGTAACATACAGTGTGCAGTTAAATGCAGTTTTGCTTTAAAATGTTTGCAAAATATTTATACTGCTTTCATTTTACCTATTTTAGGGTTACTGATACCAAGTAACACCCTAAACAACAATGTAGGGGATATGGGCCACTGTGATGTAACATGCCCTAAATGCCACCTAAATATTGGAAAAACTTTGTGTTTGGCATATAGATATCATGCTGTAATCAGCACAGACATGATAATATTTCGGGCAGCAACCCTAGAACTGTAACAGCTACTTCCTATATGGATTGCATGCTATTTCATAAGGTACATGGGCAACTGACCTGCATATGTGTTCACACTTCCTCAAGGAGGGAAGAAGGTGGATAGGATCACACACATATCCATTTTATATTCCGATCTGGTGATTTCTGATGGATTGCTTTTGATAAAATCACTGCATCCACAAGTAACGTTGAAATCTGTACAACGTTAAACCCACCATCACTAATAAAGTGTAAACTCGGATGGGAAACTACATCCCAATGACTATAAGTTGACTCTTGCTCAGCATTTACATCCTCGAGTAGGTTTGGAATGCTGAACTATATACATAACATATACCTGATACCATGCTTAATTGCATATCCTGGATCAGAAGATGATAGTTATATAATGTATATATATATCCCACCTGATACACTTGGGCACTATAGCCGTACATAAGAGTGGGAAGGACAAGTGCATCGCTGTAAGACTGGTTGATATAGTCCCAGTACTGAAGGCAGAAGTGGCACCTGAATAACAGCTGATAACTGTTGGGAGACCACCATGCAAGACCTTCCAAGCGTAATTCCTTTGTCCTAAGATGCAAGTGAATTGTTCATAATATGTTGACATCACATAAAAGCATTCTGATAAAAACCCTATATATCCATGTGAGTTGTCATTACTACAAATGACATGGGTTTCGAATCGTCGAAATGAGTATAACTCCGATGAATTCATTAGTACAGAATAGCTGTTGAGATTGTTCCTCCGGCTGGATTGCAATCATTTACAATCCCTGTACATTCCGGTGACAAAATATTGCACTGGACTGATCACCACATTTGGTATAATCTGTGATATTTAAGTCACCAGAGAAAGCATTGCAATCAGCACAATGCTGTCTAGACTCACAAAGATGAGTAACAGATATTTCAGATGTAATAAATGGAGGCACAATGTGACCTACGCTAAAATCGCGTATGCTCGGGCACTGTATTGTGACCTGCGCCGAGATCGCGTATGCATGGACACAATATGACTCGTGCCAATGACGTGGACACAATTCATACAACCTCCGGTACAAGCGGACAAGGTTGACTGCCACGACATCACATCTGAAATCAATAAATCACTCAGAGAGAAGGTGTGACATTAGTACAACACCATTATACATATAGTCATGAGGATTTTAAAGAAGACACAGTCTCTCCGATATTGACAAACATGGTACATATATTACCATGCTCTCTAATCACATATCTGATATCCCACAGCATACGATGTTGGTAATAGCAAACCACTTCGCCGCTGGAGGGTAGTGTTGTATATATACAGCACATGCTTGGGCACTATATGACCCACGCTGATGACGTGGATTCGGGCTGCATCCCAATAACTGCAATGCACCTTCGGTGCAATGGGCTGCAACCCGAGAACTGCTATCCAGCTTCATAGAAAGCTTCCACGTCATCACATAGAGGTCGGACCTCGCTGTTGTATTTAAACGGCGCTTGACAACCGCCTAGCAATACACTTCCTTGAGGGGGGAAGATGATAAGCTAAAAATACAACTAAAAACCAAATAAATAATAAAGACAAATGATAAAATAAAGTAAGTTGCATCATTGTTTTTGTTTTGGTAAGCCTGACTATATACAGTCAAACCATGCAGAACTCCATGAAGTTGACACATTTATGTATCAAACATTTCTAAGGTCATCAGCCATAACACACATATGAGCTTGATTTTGAAGACCTAGACATTGTATACATCTGGTCTAGCACATATTCAGACTAGAATTGTATATTGACTCGGTGCAAGCACCATAGCCTCTGCCACCGATGATCATTGAAAAAGGGCAACCATTCTTGATATTTCATATGATTGGATCATTAAAGGTGTCAAGATTACTCAATACAATATACAGGCTACGGCCTGAGTACAACACCTAGATAGGTCAAAGCCACTGAGCTGACCAATGCAGCATAAATGCTAGCTGCCTTTGAAGGCTATACAATAAGCCTATTGCCCTTATGTATTGAAATGTATCCGTGTATTGGCATCTCTTTCAGGTAATCATACCTGCTGAATGAGCCATACCAACCATCTTGTCTTCATGGATCATTACATATCTGATCATACCGCCATTGAACAAAGCCTATGCAGTGAGATTATTATATCACAAGGCATTTCAGTGGTACGGTACTCGTTAAACAATTGCATTGCAACAAAGATCATCAGCTCTTCATCATGACGGAGTCGGGTATATATATATGTCACAGAAACCTAGAACAAAGCTGTCAAGCAGGCGCTTCGGGTTTCACAGTGCGAAGATAGTTGAATAATATACGGGAGGTGTTTTATTCCCTGATCTGAGCAGGACCGTGCCAGGCAAGACGGCACCGCGGGTCGAGGGGTGACACAGGCGGACAGGACTGCCACCCCCTTACAGTGGGGGGGCTAAAGTCACTGTTCCCATGAAAAAGCATGGCCGGGATTTCGGCGGTGCGCGGTGATGGGCGAGAAAACCCAAAGCCCCGGATCCCACACAAGACGTCGGAACGAAAACATACAAGATGAAAACAAACGAATGCGATACACACACGTGAGCGAGTGCATACAAAATGCGGCACACCGGTTGAGCAACAAACACATTGGGCGCGTGTGTCACAAGGGGCATACGCGGATGCCACATGGGGCATATGGCGGGGGATCGGGGAATTAGGAGAATACACAAGTCATCTGAAAACGTACAGTGACATGAAGGGCACTGAACAAGGCTACAATTCAAGCAATTGCAATATCTTTATGGCAGGAAAGATTGACCAGTAAATTAACAGGTTGAGCAACAGCTCCTCCAAATAGTTACTTCAAGTTAGAACCGCCTCCAAATGGGCAATATTCAGGTCTTATACTTTCAAGGCGCGCAATTCATATCTCTAATCGATCTGTCCCATGTCGGCTGGCATATCATCATCTGCCACCTATACAAATCCTAATCGGAGAATCTGCATTTGGACAATCCTAATCAAGACAGTTGATTTCATTGTCCCTTGCTGATCTTTGCCTTCTTCCTACGAGGAGCCACGTCCAGCACTTCTTCTTCATCACTGTCACTGCTCATGGTGCATTTCAATTGAGTTATATACTCATGTGTCCAACATCTCGGATATTTCCTAGATTGCCTCTTCGTCTCTTCAGACACCCCAGCCTTATTCTCAACCATTGAAGTCAATCCAGTATCCGACCCATATGGTTTTTTTGGTGGTGCATGAACAGTCTCCACCACAGAGGCTGGGGCATCCTCAGATATGGCCTCAGACTTCTGCTCGGTAATAGGCTGATCATCTGGCTGAACAGGTGAGGTCGGAGAGGTGCCCTTTGGTACCCAGTGAAGTTCACCCTTCTCATCCATGATCAATTGCAGTCCCAGTCTCTTCAACCTTCGAGCTTCAGCTTGTTCTTCAGCATCGTCAGCTACCAAGTCATCGAACTCGCTGACGTCATCCTCGGTGTCATCATATTCAGGCGAAGCTGGTTCCCATTTCGGACTGGCAGTGTCCATGTCATATATGACACCCGCGTCATCTTTGTCCTCCGAACCTGGTAGCTTCTCCTTACTGTTAGTGACACCTGTCGGCTGGCATATCATCATCTGCCACCTATACAAATCCTAATCAGAGAATCTGCATTTGGACAATCCTAATCAAGACAGTTGATTTCATTGTCCCTTGCTGATCTTTGCCTTCTTCCTACGAGGAGCCACGTCCAACACTTCTTCTTCATCACTGTCACTGCTCATGGTGCATTTCAATTGAGTTATATACTCATGTGTCCAACATCTCGGATATTTCCTAGATTGCCTCTTCGTCTCTTCAGACACCCCAGCCTTATTCTCAACCATTGAAGTCAATCCAGTATCCGATCCATATGGTTTCTTCGGTGGTACATGAACAGTCTCCACCACAGAGGCTGGGGCATCCTCAGATATGGCCTCAGACTTCTGCTCGGTAATAGGCTGATCATCTGGCTGAACAGGTGAGGTCGGGGAGGTGCCCTTTGGTACCCAGTGAAGTTCACCCTTCTCATCCATGATCAATTGGTCCCAGTCTCTTCAACCTTCGAGCTTCAGCTTGTTCTTCGGCATCGTCAGCCCAAGTCATCGAACTCGTGACGTCATCCTCGGTGTCATCATATTCAGGCGAAGCTGGTTCCCATTCAGATGGCAGTGTCCATGTCATTATATGACACCCGCGTCATCTTTGTCCTCCGAACCTGTAGCTTCTCCTTACGTAGTGACACCTGTCGGCTGGCATATCATCATCTGCCACCTATACAAATCCTAATCAGAGAATCTGCATTTGGACAATCCTAATCAAGACAGTTGATTTCATTGTCCCTTGCCGATCTTTGCCTTCTTCCTACGAGGAGCCACGTCCAGCACTTCTTCTTCATCACTGTCACTGCTCATGGTGCATTTCAATTGAGTTATATACTCATGTGTCCAACATCTCGGATATTTCCTAGATTGCCTCTTCGTCTCTTCAGACACCCCAGCCTTATTCTCAACCATTGAAGTCAATCCAGTATCCGACCCATATGGTTTTTTTGGTGGTGCATGAACAGTCTCCACCACAGAGGCTGGGGCATCCTCAGATATGGCCTCAGACTTCTGCTCGGTAATAGGCTGATCATCTGGCTGAACAGGTGAGGTCGGAGAGGTGCCCTTTGGTACCCAGTGAAGTTCACCCTTCTCATCCATGATCAATTGCAGTCCCAGTCTCTTCAACCTTCGAGCTTCAGCTTGTTCTTCAGCATCGTCAGCTACCAAGTCATCGAACTCGCTGACGTCATCCTCGGTGTCATCATATTCAGGCGAAGCTGGTTCCCATTTCGGACTGGCAGTGTCCATGTCATATATGACACCCGCGTCATCTTTGTCCTCCGAACCTGGTAGCTTCTCCTTACTGTTAGTGACACCTGCGTCATCATTGTCATCAGAATCTGGTAACTTCTCCTTACTCCAGGACACAGCGCCTGTACCCGAATCTTCACTGTCCGTAGGCGCTGAGTGTATAGGCTTACGCCCCGTGTAGGGAATTCCACGATATTCGTCATCGTCAATCACAATCGTCGGATTCCAGTACCCAGCGCTGCTGATCGGTAATGAGAATGGCGCTACCGGCGCCTTCAACTGAGTGGCGTCTTCCAGAAACCAGCCGCCGCCCCTATTACGCTCCCAGCGGCGTAGCGCACCAGAAGGGTGGACGATAATATGCTGCCAGCTATAATCAACTCCAGGCTTTCGCTCCCCATAGTACGAAGTCAATGGCTCGGGAGTCCCCTTCCGAGCCCATTGCCATCTCACTGCCCCAGTACGCATAAATACAATATGCCAATCGAATGGCTTGGCCGGGCTATTGTTCCCTGGCACAGGCACACACACGAAAGTGCATATGAAACTAAAATGGTATGCGTGGATGCAGCGAGGATCTCGTAGGCGAGCGTTGAGCGTGGAGTCCGCGGTCGAAGATGAACACAAGCGGAAAGGGGTCGACTAGTCGAAGGTCATCATGCGGTCGAGCACTGATCCTGCATGTAAGCAAAAAGTTAGTCATGCATACACATATCATATACAGTAATCACTCACCAATAAGAAATAATAGCAATAAGAAACCAGCCAGCGTTTGGGGGGTCACAACTTGACGAAATTTGCTGGCTAGCTTTAATTTCTTAAGAAATTGGCCAAAATAAGAAATCAAGGGGCTGGCTGGCTTGAATCATAGTGAAAACTAGTTAAGAAATTTTGGCTGGATTATTTGGTGGGTTTACTTGATTTAACAAGGATTTTGATGCTTATACACAATTTATCTCAATAAAAATATCATACAGACTGTTGAAGTTTTTCGAACGGAGGTGCAAACGTTGGCTGGTCGGCGAAAAGTGACTTGTCAACTATCACATGTCTGCTCACGGCTTTCAGGATCCATACTAAAGTTTTACCACTGTGGCCGTCGCTGAGTGCCAATTTCATGATAGCTGGCTGCCTCCTCCTTAAGCAATAAGAATAAGAAATTGGCTGGCTGAGCTACGAAATCGGGATTTCTTATTCTTAGCAATTTCATAGGTCGCTGGCGCTGGCGGGGGGGGGGTCACAACTTGACGAAATTCGCTGGCTGACCCCATATTTAGGACTTTCTTATTGGTGAGTGATTACTGTACACACTTAACGTCAGTCGCAGAAACATTATGCACAAAGATATTCATAGCAGGCAGGGTCACAGCGGCAGGGTCACAGCAGGAGGTGCACGGGAAGATGCAAACAAGAAATGGGCTTGAAATCGCATCAGAACTCCCCTTTGGGTTAATTTCGAAGTTCGAAGCATCGATCTTAGAAATCCAGCTTTCTAGGCATTGATTGGCAGTATCTTTTTGACGATGACAGACGACTGAAAACTCGAACGATCTTGGAAATCTGTTTTTTGAGTTTCCGATTGGCTAGTATTTGATAATGTGACTCGCGATTGAAAAGACGATCGACTGCGTTGATGACAGACGATCATCGTAGACATCTTCACCGTTCGCTTCGCCGTTCGCTGACGCGACGGTACCGATCACCGTGCGCTGACGCGCCGGTTACAAAACAGCCTGAGGTAGGATAGACTGTGATGACATGACATGACAGCGACAGCGACAGCGACAGCGACAGCGACAGTCGACACTGATGACACACCGATGACGCTACTGTAAGCAATATTTGTACTGTAAGCAATATTTGAGCAATATATCGCGAGTTGTGATGACGTGGCAGAGTCGAGAAATATTGTTGCAAAGCATATTCCATGACGTGGCTCTCACATGATCCCTTCGATTAATCGAGGGCTGATGTGTCACAAATATATCATGAAGAGGAGCTAATTAGCCCCAATATGACCTGAAGGTCGCGACGCTCCTTCAGGTCATATTGGGGCTAATTAGCACCTCTTCATACTATATATTATATAATAACTATAAATATTATATGATATTTATAGATATTTTTATCGATATATTATATTATATTATAGTATATTATATCATAACTTGATATAATATTATTATATAATATACATTATAACCTGAATAATGGTGAAGATGAGAACATATCGTCATTTCGATCAGAAATTCAAGCAGCTGTGACGATCGCTGACTTTCGATTGTGTCACAGGCATCGTTATGTATAATTAAACATTAAATACGCATATATTGACCTTACGAAATATCACGAGTAATGCACATGCATTATGCTGTCATCATGTTCCATCATCGATATATATTCATACTATATATTATATAATAACTATAAATATTATATGATATTTATAGATATTTTTATCGATATATTATATTATATTATAGTATATTATATCATAACTTGATATAATATTATTATATATATACATTATAACTTGAATAATGGTGAAGATGAGAACATATCGTCATTTCGATCGGAAATTCAAGCAGCTGTGACGATCGCTGACTTTCGATTGTGTCACAGGCATCGTTATGTATAATTAAACATTAAATACGCATATATTGACCTTACGAAATATCACGAGTAATGCACATGCATTATGCTGACATCATGTTCCATCATCGATAGTGCCATTCGTGCATCAGCTTGCATGTTTGCATGATGTATGCATGTTGGCCATGCATCCACAAGGCCTGCAATGTAATCGCAGGAGTCGAGCATTCGCGAAGAATTTTTCATAATAATCTACCATGCCGTGCATGCATGATGTATAATCGATATCGAACATGTGCATATATGCATACTCGATTACATAAAGTATGCATATATTGGATATCGATTATATATCATGTGCCGCATCCAAAGCTATTGCATGAGCATTACAATATTGATCATCTACCATGCGGGTATATATATACGAAATATATATACTTCGTATAGATATATCCGTTATCCAACGGCGTCGCAGCGCCAGCGCTCCGTCTGATACTGCATCCGCTGCGCATGGCGCACATGTATTTACATCCGTCGTCGCTATAAAACTGCATGAACGCAGTGGCAATTCGTGCAGACATTTCTGAGTTTATATGCATTGTGTGGACGCGCATACATGCTACAATTATAAAGATATGCAAGTGGCACAGCCGACAGCGTGCTTCATTTATATTTGCGGACGTCGTGCTCGCATGTCGCGATGCGATCTAGCGGTCTCCCTTCTACATCGTCTGCATGTCGAACACGCATGGTGCAATTGTGAAATACATCTGCCCACAACTCGCTTCATGTATCGCAACTGTCGAGCTTGCATGTCGGTTCGGGATGCATCCAACGGGATTTCTGCCATGCGGATGGGAGACGATGCATGGGTGTATACGATTTCAAATAAAATTTCAATTATGATCATCAAGCAAATATAAAAGCAAATGGAAATGCGCAGACATCCCGCACTGGAGGCATCGCGACAGCGACATGCAAATGCGGCAGTTGCGATATGGAAACAAGTTATGAGCTCGTGCCTTATAATATGGGAAGGGATACACGCGCCGGAACTGGCCCTTCGTATAAATCATAAACGTGATAATCGGTTTATACACGATTCGTGTCTCTTGTCACATGCTACTGTCTAAATCATTTCTACAGGGTTAAATCAGATAATCCCGACGTGATAAAATCAGAGAGATCGAAATCGCGAACGGTCGACTGAGTCAACGTCCAAATGACCTCAGCAAGAATTTTAAAGCGGCGGCACCAACGTTCAGCAAGCAACATATTTTCCTTCGCCCTGAAAGGCGAACCGACTGCTGTGTGATGCTGCTCCTACAGCTCCCCTGTGATACTATTCGCAGGCATCTTTGCATATTTTTCGTTGGCTGTATTTTGTTGTTTCACTGTGGGTGCAGCCTCATGAGAAACCCGAAATATACTAGCTATATGAGGGTTGGATAAGAGATGGTACGACAGCTGCCATAAGGCAGCAGCTGAAGGACAATGGCTGCGGATAATATTACCAGAGTAAGGGCTGGCGGCTTGCGCCGCCAAGTTATTACGAAGGGAAGATTGTCTGAGAGTCAGGCGCAGGTCGCAATGTCATCGTCATAACGCGTGACACCGCGACCGCGACACTACGATGCTAAAGGTGAGTGCTACGAGGAGTCACTAATACTAGATACTACTATAGGGTACCTAATATCGTACTCTCCATGACACTACCTGACTACGAAATGGTCACTCGCCTAGGCACTACCAATGTAATGCAACACGAGGGCATACACGACGGTTTGCATGCTAGATATATATTTCTAGGGCACTACCGATTTATGTGCTAATTACATGCCTCTTAAGGCACTACCCTTTAACGTGCTTCTAAGCACTGCCTACAAACGAGATCACAACGAGTCATCGAAGAGCAGATTTTGAAGATGTTGATGGAGTTATAATTTCAGGTCCCTCGAAGATCATCACACGCCATGGGGACGTGGAGAAGGGTCAAAACTGAAAATAGGCCTTGGCAGATCGCGTCAAGTAAGATGGCTGTAAACATGACGCCGGACACCCCCCCGGAACCTCGTTTTTAATCGACCCATACAGACTGTGTCATGCCTATATGACCTGATATCTTGAATCATCGACGAGCCAACGGAAATTCGTTTCAAAGCATCTAAGATACCATCGTAAAGGAATTTGTGTTTGCCATGCTTGCAATTATACAATTTCTTCTTGCCACGCGGCATGTTCAGACACCAAGGTAGCACGCCCACAAAAATGAAAGATATTCACAGATGTCTGATTTGGACATTTGAGTTATGCCGTCCAGAGTCGACCAATGATTTTTCGTGGCCGAATTATACTCGAAACTGCGGAGTACGGGTCAAAATGCGCGAGATGGAATATGAACTGTTCAACGATGGCATGAAGCGTTTCTGCTTGTGCTTCGTTTGCGATACCAGAGTTGATATATTGCACGCGAGGCTGAGTCAAAGTATCCGATGAGTTTTGAATTTTCGAGTTCAAATACTGTTGACCTGGCGTACCTCGAGACTTGACCGGTGTCCAACGGCGTTGATAAACGCCCGCATATCAGCAGAAGTGACTTCAGTTCAAACTCAAAGTCCGTTTTGAGCACTGTCCGCAAGCACACGGCGCCCCTTCACCGCAGTTTTAGTGAAGAACGGCGTGTGCGGCCACGCATCTCACAGTCCCTCTATTCGGACTTTGTTTCCCCAAGTATAGAGACTGCGGAACACCTCTACCAGTTTTGCTTCGCGCATTCCGTAATTCAGAACGCGCGTTTCAGCGTTTCAGTATGTGCTTGAGCGCAGAAGGCTCTGAATGCGCTGAAGAACGCCTGAGTGACTCGGACACAGAAGCTCTAGACCGAGCTTTTGAGTTTCTTAGAAACATGCTTCCCACACAGCTACCCGTAACCCCCGTCGTTTTTAATGGATCAGGTCGCCCGAAACTTGCGAACGCTAAGGATGCTCGGAATGACAAACGCCAAGCCAAAGCTGCGCTTTCTGTGGCTGAGCGATCTGGTATGGACAACTTGAGAAGCAGTGGTTCAGCGCTATGGAAAGCTGCTGGAACGTGCAACTGCAAAGATGCGACATGCCAGAAGGACGCGCACGTGATACAGTATCTCGCAAAGCACCTGGTTCCCAATCTGCTAACGTTTACAAAACGCAATACCCAGGACTCTGAGACTAACGAAAAACTCAAGAGTAGCAACGAAGAGTTGAAGAATCAGAAAAGTGCGTATGCGGTGCGTGTTGCGGAGCTAACTTTTCAATGCCACTCCAAGGACGCGACGATCTGTAAGCTGCAAGAGAACCTTGAAAACTACATCAAACCACCCGTGCGCTCCTGCGTTCATGGCCAAGATGACTCGAAGAAATACCGTGACTGGAGAGAGATTCGACCGAAGATGCTGCAAGTTTTGGGCGTCGACGACCTGCTAGCGAAGCACCAGGAGGATGTGCAACAGAAGCGTGACAAGTAAGTCTGACCTGCGTTGATTTCCACTTGCACTTAAGCATGCACGGGAGTTTAACTTTTTCAACTTGAATTTCTTCAGTTTGAAGTCAGCGGAAACACACGACGAGGAGTACGGCTTTTCCAATGAGGATGAGGACACCGAGATGACAGAAGAGGGCTGCACGGATACCACAGAGTCCCGTGAGGATGAGCCCGAGCATACATGCCGTCCCTGGACTCCTGGAGCTCAGTGCGCTCTTGCTGAGGCGCAGAAGAAACTAGATGAGTTGCAGGCTCTAATTGGAACTACCCTTGGCCACATCATGCAGCCCACCGAATTATCTTCTGCCTTAGACTACCACAAAGATCTGAAGAAGTCTGTTGAGTTGGGAGCGCTCGAGAAGCTGAACAACCGGCAGTCAATTTCTCAAGCTGCGAAGACACGGGACACCAAGATCATAAGCCAGGACCAATATCAAAGTATGTACACAGACATGGGAAAGGCCATCAGGGAAGAGTGGGGCACGTAAGTTTCTCAGCACTTTGTTCCTTCGTGTTTCTGACTATGCGTTGGTTCCTAAAGTGTATGTATGCCTCGGTGCAAATATGGACTCTCAGCAGTCGGGGCTGTCAAGAATTCAACTTGAGCTGACCGGGTAGGCTCCCAGTCAGGCTGCAGCCTCTCAAAGGTTTACAGGCAGTGCAGTCCATGCGAGTCTTGTGTATACTGCCATAAGGCTTTCCCCACTGAATGCTGCGCCCCGGCAGCCAGCCCGGGCGCATCATGCGTTCCCCACTGAATGCTGCGCCCCGGCAGCCAGCCCGGGCGCATCATGCGTTCCTATCTGAATGTTGCGCCCCGGCAGCCAGCCCGGGCGCATCATGGTATGCTTGCTGGTCCGAGCCTGTTTGTGGTTAGAACAGGTGTTTCTTAATTGAAAGTTGGGTGTTCATGGAAGGAAGGGATGGTGTATCGCTTGGAGTGCAGATACGACAAGCATGCGGGCAAGCCGATCAGCCATCCCATGATCACCCCAGACATCCTGAATAATGGCATTCAGCAGTTATCGACTGATATGAAATACTTGGAGCCTACTCCGCACGTGGATCCTGGATGGCACTTCCGAACCGCTCCCCTTCTGGGTCTGATGGCACGGATTGAAAACATTGCGAACTCAGTTCACGACACCCTTGAGATCATTGCTTCTGTGGATGGTGCTAAAGTCAGTGACCAGCGTAATGGCAACTACTTCCGCTTACGCACAAGAAACAATCTGGTTGGTAAACACCGCACACTTGGGAAATTTCAATCAGAGACCCAAACATACAACCTCTCCGTGTTCTACGCAGATGATGAAAGCACAGAGGTAAAGTATGCTACCGTACAACTTGCTGCAATGCCTGTGAAAGCTCCTTTCCCATTGAATACCACCCCGGCAATGCTTGCGGACCTTCCTCATACTAATACCACGGGCTGACCTCCGTGCATGCCCTTCCCTCCGATGCGCATGGGAGGCCGGGTGAGGTTGAGGGGCTGACCTCAATCCAGACCTCAATCCAGACCTGTCCAGACCTGTCCGGACCTGTCCGGACCTGTCCGGACCTGTCCGGACCTGTCCGGACCTGTCCGGACCTGTCCAGACCTGTCCGGACCTGTCCGGACCTGTCCGGACCTGTCCGGACCTGTCCAGACCTGTCCGGACCTGTCCAGACCTGTCCAGACCTGTCCAGACCTGTCCAGAGACCTGTCCAGACCTGTCCGACCTGTCCAGACCTGTCCAGACCTGTCCAGACCTGTCCAGGTCCAGACCTGTCCACCTGTCCAGACCTGTCCAGACCTGTCCAGACCTGTCCTGTCCTCCAGACCTGTCAGACCTGTCCAGACCTGTCCAGACCTGTCCAGACCTGTCCAGATGTCCAGACCTGGGAGATGCGCATGGGAGGCCGGGTGAGGTTGAGGGGCTGACCTCAATGCGTGCCCTTCCCTCCGATGCGCATGGGAGGCCGGGTGAGGTTGAGGGGCTGACCTCAATGCGTGCCCTTCCCTCCGATGCGCATGGGAGGCCGGGTGAGGCTGAGGGGTTGACCTCCGTGCCTGCCCGTCCCGGCTGCCACCTTATTACCCACAGTCTTTGTAACAACGGCAGCGCCTGCACCCCAACCCTGTCACCCCTTCCACACATTGTGGACTTGCTCGCCTCCCTGCACACCTGCACATCTGTTGGGGGTTTTCAGTCAACTATAATCACTAAGGCAGGGGCAACATGGGCAATATGGGACAGACTTTCAAACGAAATTATGCATGGTTGGCTGAGGATATGAAGCAGTATAATGAGGGCCGCAAAAAACGGGACATGATTCGGGGACTGCGAGAGCAACGCGCTAAGCTGTGTGGTGATATCTTGTGCTGTACCGATCCCCAACGTACCGCACAACTGGAAGAAGCTTTAAAACAACTTGATGCTCGGATAGAAGCACTCTTCCAAGAGATGCTTGCCTTGAAGCAGGTGGTGCACGTGGCAGGGCAAGGCTATTTCTTCGTTGAATTCTGGCTAGCCCCAGATCTCAAAGCCTTGAAAGGCATGCTCGGCATCAAAAATGGAGGGGGAGCTGCTAATCCTTGCCCAGTATGTGACTGCCACCGTGACAAGATTGGAGACCTGACTAAAACCTGGGGATTTCGGACTGATATGGATCCGGTTTTGCCTATCGACATGGACCATGTGCGCCCGTGTGGAATGCATTTGATTCACAGAGTGAATGAGAAGATGAGCCAGCTGCTGACCAAATTGGCATGGTCTCCTCAAAATGAATCGACATGGACAGCGGTGATGCGACAGAATAACAAAGATCTAGTGGATTTTTTCAATAATGAGCTGAGGATTAATGGTGGCCACTGCAAAATCGAGATTGTGGAAAAGCAAGGCACTAAGTACCCTGGGAAGATTCCTATGAACGGCCCCGAGTGTCAACGCTTCGAAGATGGGTGGGCTCAAGCAGTGGGCAAAATCTCCAACCTACCTCATGCTGTTGTGAAGGCCTTGGAGGATATTGGGAAGGTGTGCTCATCACTTTTTTTTGTGAAGCATCATCCGTTATTGCCGCTATGAAAATCCTGTCAGCATGTATAAATCCCCCCCCCCCAATGCTCAGGTTGCTAATGCAGATTTGATGGTGTGGTGGTTTACAGAAGTGGAAGGTGTGCGCTGACTATATTCGTCGGGGCCACTATCGAGAGGACTCCGTCAACAGCGAGACTGGAGAATTCATCGAGGGCGACCGGGCCAAAGCGCATCGTGCTTTCAAAGAATTCGTGCAAGCCTATGCAACCTACACGAAAGGACAGGGCGTGACGCACTACATGCACATCCTATACTACCACGGTGACTACCAACTACACCCCCAAAATGGAGCAATATCAACTTTGCATAGCGAAATGTGGATGTGTGCCCTGTAATTCAGTTGCCTAAAAGTCAGCCAGGTTATCACACATCTAATTTAATCCTTTTATGCAGGTGACTGGATTACTGGTGGTGTGGGTGAGTGCCCGGCAATCTACACTAATCAGGCAACAGAAAAATCTAACAGCCGTGACCGACGGGCTGTGAAGAGCAAAACGTGCAAGGGAAAGGCGCTTACTGGACCGCTGGCAGACATGGTCAGTTCCACTGGGGTGGTGACGTGGGCACCAGCAATCCTGGAGTTCCTGCATGCATATTGGGGGGGGCGTGCCTGCCAGGTCCGGTGGGCGTTGCATGCGTATGTGGGGGGGGCGCGCCTGCCAGGTCTGGTGAGCGTTGCATGTGGTGAGGGCCGGAGACGGAAAGGGATATGCGTGCTATATGGTATTGGCCGAGGAGCTGGGGTGGTTGTGCCTCACCTGCGCTATGGAAAGCAAGGCGAACGGAGTATAGCCCCTCTCAGCCTCCCCCGGCCTCACCTGCGCATTGGAAAGCAGGGAGCACGGAGGTTCACCCTCTCAGCCTTCCCCGGCTTCAACTGCGCATTTGAAAGCAGGGCACTCGCGGAGGTACTGTAACATGATTCACAATGCTCTGGCTCGGGGCTTAAGCATATTATGCACAATCCAATTTTCCTGCCCGAAAAAATAAGGGTGCGCCACCCATTTATTTAGACGTGCTTATGCATACTGATGGACTCGCCCTGAATTACCGAATTCGCTCATATCCTCGGATTCAAGGTACCCCCCCTAGATTGTGCCCAGATCATGTGACCAAAATTGTACGGCTATGCAGCAACTGACAAGCAGATAAGACAAGGGCTAGGTGCCGCACCTATTTTGACACTCCGGTTAGCCGTGATGTTTGCATCACGTTACCAGGCGGGGCCACGGGGAGGCCGAGTGTCTTGCCCGCCCAAAAACTTGTTTTGGATTCTATCAAACTAAGATTTCTATAAAATACATATTACATAAAGTTCTTGTGCACAAATTCTACTCAAGGTCTTCGATACTCACGGTTGAACCAGGGAGATGAATACGATAGTCGTGCAGCTGAAGATATTCATCCGCTGCAACACCCACCCCGACACCGCTGTCAAAAGAAAAATACACAACAACATTCAAATCACACTGTTGACAGAGGCTTACCATTGGCGTCGTGTTCGTCAGAGACATCGACTTGGGGGAAACGAAAGTATTTGAAGAAGTTCGCGTTTGCCGGAGTGATCCACGGCAGAGGAGCGCTGCACGTGCAGAACATCGTCAGTTTCTCACGGCCGGAAAGGTTGCAATAACTTGGGATTAGGGCACACCTGAACTTTATCACGAAGAGTCTTAGCTCTCTCAGCGTGTTGTTTGCGCCAAAACGACGCGTGCAGAACTCGATTCCCTCGGCGTCGAGAATGGTAAACTCTCGAGCGTCGCCTCGGGCTGAACAACACACCACCCCACTCAGCTATTCATGCAACAATCCTTCAGTATCAAACCACGAGGATGGGAAGAGAACATACTATCCAACAGAGGCTGGGCACTGATTCCATCAGTTCGACCCGTCTGCCTGGTCTCGAAGGCGATCTTCACGACGTTATCAAACGGGAAAAACGAGATGTAAAAAGACGTTTGGAAGTCCTTCTCGCTTGTCTCGCTGAAGGTGTCGGTGGCATCAAACTCCTTTCGATACCATTTGGGCTCACCTTCGTACTCCCCTCCCAGCAAGAAGTTGACATCGTCTCTGGTGGCGAAGGACTGCGGATACTTCCACAGAACTCGAGTCCGAGAGACCTTGGCAGGCTTCAGCCCAGCCATCATCTCTCGAACCATATCCTCTGCATACACACACAAAGTTGTTAAATAAATAAGAAATGAAACTAAGAACAAGCCAGGTCGCATACGTGAGCACCTTGGCATTCGACCTTGAAGGGCACGATACTGCCTGGCTCGGAGATTTTCTTCTGGCGGAACGTTTGCTCATTCGCGTCGAACACGTCCTCCACGCGCACCACACGCACTCGATGCCGAGGTCCCGTGAGGCCATCAGGGTGAAAAGTCCGCCTAACTCCACGTTGAATTCTATTCACGAGTTTTTCCAACTCCAAAATATTGATGGGCTGTTCGAAACCGCGAGTTTTCCATGATGGAGTCCTAAGAACTCGTGCTGACACTCCATCAACCGAAAAGGAGAGAACCCTCCTACAAAACATGGTGTGTGGGGGCACAAAGCAATCGACAGGGTACATTTTTCTGAACATCCTAAAATCGTGAACGTCACCCTTGCCGAAAAAATACGTCTCGTGCACATCCAACAACTCGTCAGTCATAAACAGCTCATACAACTCATCATAAGTGCCATCCCAAGGACCATTCACGTTCACGAGACGCCCTGACAGATTTCGCAAGGCCGCAGGTTTTGTTAACAGATCAGACAGCAAAACTCGTGCTTCCTCCTCCGAAATATGGAGTTGATCGGCAAACGACAACACAGTCTCAAGGAGTCTCACCCGAAATATGACAACGCTTTTACCCATCCTATCAAACTCAAACTTCATGCCTTGTACACGCCCCCACCAAAATTCAGCGGAGCCAGATCCGGGCTGAAACCGAACATAGTCCCCGCGACAAACCTCACGAAGGCTTTCCCCATCAAACATGTCTGTGCAATGCACAGGAAACTCGTCCCTAGGAGGCGCTCTCCCACGTCCAAGGAGAGGCGTTCCCGGCTCAATACACAAGCGTGGCACACTGGTACCCGTCATTTGCATGCAAATACAGGTCTCAACAAACAAACAAATACACGAACACAGAACCCTTACCGACTAGAAACACTCTCAGGGCCAACTTAGACGCAGAAGGCCCAACGGTGTCATTAGAGTCATCGCGTACCTGCGCGTTAGCTACCGTTACGGTACGTCATATTGCCACTTTCTTGCCCTCCAAGCCTCCAAACATCACGCACGCTTCGATATTCATCTCTTTTGATCTCAGGGCTACCAAAATTGCAGTTAGTGAACATGAAATAGTCCTGAAATATGGCGACTTCGATCGATAGGAGATGGCTTACGTATAGTTGTATGCCACCTGGATACCGAAGGAATATTTCCTTTTTACACACATCGATCGGATCGGGTCGGGAGTGACTAGACCTCAGTACATTACGAGACAAGTGGACAACAACCCTCAACAAGATAGCTTGCGGGATGTCGCGCGTGACCCGTGACGTCGTATCTGATCGCACCTGCCTTCGCTTCCATTGGCGTTCGGCCAAACCTTCTCCGGCCAGAAAACCCCATCGTTTAATCGGATGTTAATCGATCGGGGGGGAGGGGGGGGGTTAATCATCCCTTCCCCCGGGGTGCCTCGCATCATGATGTCGACGATGCCGATACAAAGAACGCGTCGGGGGCGCGTGGGGTGCGCACTGTACGGGGCGCATAGGGGGTGCGCACTGTGCGGCGCTTCAGGGTGCACTGTGCGGGCGCGTCGAGGGAGGTGCGCACTGTGTGCGGGGGCGCGTCAGGTGCGCCTTTGTGCGGGCGTCGAGGAGTGCGCACTGTGCGAAGTGCTTCGAGGGTGCGCACTGTGCGGGGGGAGAAGCTCGGGGGGTGCGCACAGTGCGCGGTTAGAGAAGTGCGCACTGTGCGGGGGCGCGTCGAGGGTGCGCACTGTGCAAGCGCGCCGGTGCGCACTGTGCGGGGCGCGCGTCGAGAGGGTGCGCACTGTGCGAGGCCTTCCGGGGGTCAAGCACTGCGCGGGGGCTTCGAAGTGCGCACTGTGCGGCGCGCGTCGAGGGTGCGCACTGTGCGGGGCGCTTGGGGGTGCGCACTTTGCGGGGGGCGCTTAGAGGGGGTGCGCACTGTGCGGGAGAGCTGCTCGTTGATCACAGAGCGCCCCGCAGCAGACATCCGCGCTTCCTCGGCCTCCTGCGTTCGCCCCCTCCCCCGCGTCAGCCCCAGTGCCCACCCTGCCCTGAGGGAAGCAGGAGGCAAACCTAGCACTGCTCACGTCAAGGCTGTTGGGCGGGATGCGGATGGGTGCACGTGAGAACTGGCTCCCGGCAAAAGGCGCTGGCGGTGCATTGGGATGATGGGGCGATGTGGTGGGCGAGGCTATGTGGACCGTACGATGTGCAACTGTGTGGCTGCAGCAACTGCTTTGGCATGATCCACCTCCACCTGGGATAGCCGCTGTTGGAGGTGAGCGCAGCCTCCTGTTCACCATCCCCCGGATATCCCACCGGCCACCCTCATCGCCTCCCATCAATCTCCACTTGCCCCCTCCTGCCCCTATGTCCGCTGCGCGTTGACCTGCCCCCCACATCCCGCCTCTCATCTTCCACCCCTGTTCACCCCCACTTTCCCAAACGCGTTCCTCCATACAAGCCCGACTCATCTTTGCTCTCTGATCCACCAATCAAGTGATGCCACGTGTATTTAACCACCGGTCATACTGACGGCTCCTCACAAGGATCTTCCCCCCTCCTGCTGCGTCCTCGGTAATCGCAGCCCCGGACAGGGGGGGTGCGCGACAAGCTCCCTGTAGGTGCACGCAGCGCTGGCCGGGTTCAGTGGGTAGCCGTGCCTTGCAAGTTCGCCACCTGCCGCCTTGCCTCCTCCGCTAATTGCCACCCCCCGCCCCCACCATGCCTCATTCGCAACCCGCGTCCCCTGGAGACTTCAGCCTAAACCCTCAAGACGCCCGTTCTCCTCGGCAGCATCGCTGACCTCTCGAGGCACCACGGGCCGAGGCACTCGAGCTAGAGGCGGCACCTGGCCCTGCTGGCGCGCACTACTTGGCAGCTCTGCAGACTCGCGCTCGAGCCGCTGCACCGCCAATTGCAGGTCTGCTTTGCATCTCCAGCCCCCGTCCAAACTCCCCTCCCCACCACCCCCGCCCCCCCTCTGTGCTGAGCCAAACAAGCTCTTCGAGACCAGTGCCAGCCGTCCGTCATCAGTGATCCGGAGCACGTCACACACGATGCTGGCGCCCTCCGGAGGAGTATGAAGTGGATGCGAGCGCCGCCCTCCCACCTGCCGCGGAGCTCTCACTCTTTGCAAGCTGCTCCTTGAGAGTCTTCGCCTGCACGGGCAGAGCACCGGTCACGCACAGCTCACAGGAGTCCGGCGGGGGGGGTGTGATGCGCTGGCTAAGGGTGAGGCCACTCGAGAGGTGAGATCCAAGGACGTTGGGCAGTCACGAGAGCGGCGGCGTGTTGAGGCAGACGAGAGGGTGAGATCCAAGGACGTTGGGCAGTCAGAGAGCGGCGGCGTGTTGAGGCAGACGAGAGGTGAGATCCAAGGACGTTGGGCAGTCACGCGAGCGGCGGCGTGTTGAGGCCACTCGAGAGGTGAGATCCAAGGACGTTGGGCAGTCACGAGAGCGGCGGCGTGTTGAGGCAGACGAGAGGGTGAACCAGGCCTCGGGGCTCGAGGAAGGAATCGGAAGGGGGGAAGGGCGATTGAGCAGGGCGCGTGACTGACCGCCTCCCGGTGCCGCTTCGCGGAGGCTTCCCGCTTGGTGACTGTCCCTCGAAGCTGCGTGATGTGGCGATTCAGCTCATCGACACGCGCCTGCAACAGCTCCCGAGGCGCCCTCGCCCCCCTCACTTCCTCAGCCGCGTCCCACCACCGGCTCGCTCACGGCGCACGGGCTCTCAAGGCGTGGGGGCCTGCGCTCTGCGGGCCTTGGGGGCGGCGACCCTGAACATGCGGACTCAACACGTGGGCCCTCCACAATCCCGTCCCCAAACAGGAATGCCATGCCAGAGAGTCACCGCAGGGGCCTTTGCACGCGCCCCCTTCTTTTCTGACGCTGCCGAAGGATGCCTCGACCTGCCCCCCTGCACGCCCTGCTCCTCGCAGCGCAAGTGCTCCCCGGCTGCCCCACCGCCACAGGGCTAACTCAGCCAGTGGAGGACAGCCCTCCTGGTGCACCCACCTGTATTTCCTCGCTTACTGCAGCACGCTCGCTCTTCTCTACCGCCTCCGCCTGCCTCTCTGCAGCCTGCTGAAGCGCGCTCCTCTCAGCCTGCCACCCTCCCCTACCCCCCATCCCAACCATCCCCGAGGTCAGCATCCCGAGCAGCCTGAGAACACAGCTCGGCAGCCTCCCACAGCGCTTATCGAAGTCTAGGAGCCCCGAGGTCTGATGCAAACACAATACGCGTTTGGCCAGCGGGCGGTTCTCACGGCTGTTGGTGGACATCGGCATTCACGTATCGAGGGAGGCGCGCGCACCTGTGGGGCGAAAGCCGGCTGTGGCTCGTGGAGGCGAAGCCTCCCAGCATCCAGTGACGGTCATGCTAGGGTGCACGGGCAGGCGCGGACCTCCCAGCATCCAGTAACGGTAATACCACCAGGATGCACGGGCACGTGCGGACCTCCCAGCATCCAGTGACGGTCATACTACCAGGATGCACGGGCAGGTACGGACCTCCCAGCATCGAGTGACGGTCATACTACCAGGATGCACGGGCAGGTACGGACCTCACAGCATCCAGTGACGGTCATACTACCAGGATGCACGGGCAGGTACCGACCTCCCAGCATCGAGTGACGGTTATACCACCAGGATGCACGGGCAGGTGCGGACCTCCCAGGAGGCCTCCGAGCGCACTTTCATGGCCTCGGCGTGCTCCACCAGCGACACGCGCTCCTCCTTTGCTGCCAGCAAGTTCGACTTCGCTGCTTCCAGGTCCTCCTGTTGGCGCATCCCCCCTGACTTTTGGAATTCAGAGTCGGGTAATTTGCAAAAGCAAGCGCTAACTTTCATTATCAAAAGATATACCAGTTCGCAGCTCGAAACGCCACGAATGTTGTCGCTCAATCATTACTGATTGGCCAGTCTAAGTGAAAGTTCGCTATTTAGTTAGTTATGACGCGTCACTGCCAGGTTCATAACGACTGCAGTGACACGTCTACGATGAGCCGCGAAGTGTTACACAGTGTGTCTTGCCGATGGTCATCATATGATCCAACAGCCATGATTAGTTCAGCAGATCTAGATCTAGATCTAAGGGTTTCTTCAGGGTTTCTTCAGGGTTTCTTCAGGGTTTGAGCATCCTGACTACTGTGCAAGGCCTAGACAGTCATGCTTTACATCAAACTGATCAGCAGACACTGCAGATTCCAACACCCCTTCTAAAGGGTGACTGTCTAGTTATCCTACTGCCAGTTCTTGGGAATGGTGCCCCTTCAGTCAGCAATGCCCAGTCCTTGGGATGGTGCCCCTTCAGTCTTCTGGCTCCAGCTCCAGTCTTTGGGATGGTGCCCCCTTCGGTCTTCATTGGCCTCCACGAGGCAGGTTCATGATCCCCAGTCGCTCTCGGTGGACACGAAATATAGGGAGTGCCAGGGGCTTGGTCATGATGTCAGCGGTGTTGTCATCAGTGCCAGTGTACAGCGCCTCCGTGTCCTTGGCCTTGATGAGCTCCCTGATGTACATGTTCCTCACCTCGATGTGCTTGGAACGGGAGTTGTTCACATAGTTGGTAGCCAGGTGAATGGCTCCCTGGTTGTCGCAGTACATAGGGACTGGTCTGCATATGTCCACCAGCGAGTCCAGCACGTTGAGGACATACCTCACCTCCCGAGCTCCCTCTGACATGGCTATGATCTCAGCCTCAGTGGTGGACAGGGAGACAGACTTCTGGATCATAGACGAAAAGATAACCAGACTCCCACATAAGAATACTGCAATACCAGAGGTACTCCTTCTGGTTGCCTTGCACCCAGCATAATCGGAGTCAGTGTAGATAGAGAGGGGCAGAGGCCTGCTTGGTCCAGTGCCACCCCCCCCAGGCACTGAAGCAGTGCGCAGCACCAGCTCGTGCTCCTTGGTGCCCTTCAGGTACCTCACCACCTGCTTCAGAGCCATGAAGTGCTCTGGACCATACGTGGTGCAGAACCTCGAAAGAACTGACACCGCTGCCATGATGTCAGGCCTGCTGCAGCGAGCCACCCACTGCAGCTGCCCAAGAAGGGCTCGGTAGGGCATAGCTCCCTTGCCATCAGCGGGAGTTAGTGCAGTTCCAGGTGACATTGGTAAGCTCGCAGGTTTGGCGTCATCCAGGCCATAGGTACTGATAATCTGGGAGATGTAACCAGACTGGCATAGGTATGTTGTGTCACTCCCCCAGCGCACCCCGATGCCCATGACCAGGTCCAATACTCCAAGGTCCTTGCATGCATACTGCGCATGGAAGGATGACACAAAAGTATCATACCAGGACTTGTCGTTGGTGGCCACCAGATAGTCATCGACATAGGCCAAGATGATCACCTGGAGAGTGGCGTCCCGGATGAAGTACAGGCATGGCTCCACATCACTTCTCTGCGTTCTGGAGTCATACCCCATGATGAATGCATCTGAGGTGTCGAACCACTCCTTACCCGCCTGCTTGAGTCCATACACAGCTTTCAGTAGCTTGGCACATCTGTGCCCCCCATAATCCAGTCCTCGGGGAAGGCGCACATACAGGTCCTCCTCGAGCACGGAGTTCAGGAAAGCAGTGTCCACGTCCATGTGGTACAGCGTGAGGCCCAGGTTGAGGGCGAGGGTGATGACAACTCTCACAGAGGACAACTGGGTGCACGGGGCGAAAGTATCGTAGTAGTCTACGCCATACTCTTGCTTGTTCCCCCGCACACACACACTCTGCTCTTCCTCTTGAGCAGCTCCCGGTTCTTGTCCAGCTTCACCTTGAGGACCAGAGACATCTCCAGCAGCTTCACTCCAGTTGGTATGTCCCCCTCGTCCAGCATCTGCAGAGCCCCCTTGATCTGCACGAGTGCCTCCAACTCATCTTGAATGGAGCTGAGCCACTCAGCGCAGTCAGGCGCAGTCAACACCTGGGCGTGAGATCTCGGCTCAGTGACCCCTGCAGGCAGCAGGGCTTCCTGCGCAGCTGGTGTTCCAGTTGCCCGCACACCAAGGCAAGTATGTGTGGGTGGAAACCGAACCTCTCCACCAGGTAGGTCCATAATGGTGAAGTTGGTGAGGAGCACCACGCAGTAGGGCTGGGCATGTGGTCCAAGTGCACGTCCACACACCATGGCCTCTTCATAGTCCCCCTTCCCAGTCACAGCATGCACCTCGGTGAACAGCGGATAGTGAGCGTTGACACTGCCATATGATGGGCAATCCTTCAACAGTGACAGCCGAGCACTGCCTGGCTTAAGATACGAGCTCAGACTCACCCAGCACACATCATCAGGGGTTTCCACCTTCACCACAGCCACAATCTCATCACTGTCTTCAGGTATATACACACCCTGCTCCAGTACAGCAGTCTCCAATAGTGTAGGCGGAGGATCTCTGTAGGGCGCATCCAGAGTGGTGGCCATGAAGTTGGTCTTGAGAGGGGTCACCGCAGAAGGATCCCATGAGGTGATCACCTTACCCAGCGTGTCCAGCTTCTCCGAGAAGGTGACCATACCAGAGTTGACCACCTTTTCAGCTTCACAATCATACAGTAGATAGGCAGATGACACTTCTGAATGTCCAACATATCTGATCTCACGTGCCCGGTTGCTGAGCTTGTGTTCACGGATCGTGGGGTCAATAAAGGGGTAGGCCCTGCACCCAAATATCCGCAGCTGAGACAGGTCCGCATGCTTCTTCCTGATGAGGTAGTAAGCTGAAGTCCACGCCAGAGATTTTCGGAATACACGATTGAGGATGTACACCGTATGGCGGGTGGCCAGAGGCCACATATTTGCATCAAATCCAGAGGTCAGTAGGAGTGCTCTGGCCATAGCTTGCACATCACGGTGTGACCTCTCAACCCTTGCCTGGTTCTCATGCAGGTATGGGGAGCCATGCCTTTGCTCAATGCCATGCTCCTCACAGAAAGCTGCAGTTTGCCCAGCTATCATAGTGCTGTCACCATCAGTGTGGAGCACCATGTGGTACTCGCTGGACAGGCCCATAGTGCTCCGCAGGCGCTTCACCTCCTTCCGATACTGTTGGAAGGCCTTGAGGTAGTCCGACTTCATCTTGAGGTAGAATATGCATATCCATGTCGTGGAGTCATCAACAAATAGCACAAACCATCTGTACCCCCCAGCACTGATCCTGAATGGTCCACATGTATCTGACCATACAAGATTCCCCAGCTCCTTGGACAGCTCTCTCTCAGTGGGCTTCACAGAGGGCCTTATGGCTTTGGTCAGCCTGCAGGCAATGCACCTCTCAGGGCAATGCTGCACCGGGCTGCCAGAGTATTGTGACTCAGTGATGCTCATAGGAATACTCTGAGCGAACATGTGGTCAATAGACTTGTCACCAATGTGGCCTAGTCTTACGTGTTGTAGCATCTTGATGTCAAGTCGCTCTGTAGTGTGCGAGTCCTTGAACAACACCACCACTGGCCACTTGGTGTCCTCGATCCACACAAGATCTTCTCCACAGGGTTCCAGGTTGGCTACGTTGTAACATGATTCCCTTGGTGCAGAAAAGATCTTAGCACCAACAGGGTATTCATGAATAATGTCAAACTGAGAGACCAGACTCCACCAGCTCGCTGTGACCCACTTAGGCAGTATGAACATGAACTTGGTGTTGGGGGGGTCTCTGGCAAAGTCAGCGAGGGCCTTCTGGAGACACTGTAGAATGATGTCGTGGTCAAATGGCGGGTTCCCATAGCATCGCTTGCCAGCCCAATCCTTATCAAAGCATGAGTCAGTGATGGTATAGTAGTGCTCCAGGATGTGGTTGTCATCAGAGGAGAATAGTTCCAGGAGGAAAGGACCATGAGTGGTGAAGTGAGGCTTGGTGTCCTCAAATTTCCAGTCAGAACGGTCTCGTTGATCATCAGTATGTGTGACAGCACAGGCTAGATGTGTATCCAAAGTGCTATGTGTGTCTTCATGCATAATATACTGGTTGCCAATTCTGGCGAAGGAAAACACCACCCCCCCTTTGGATAAAGTTCTAGCCCCAAAGTCCACACGGAAACCCGCATCCTCCAGGGCCACCACAGATAAGAGGTTGAAGGGCTGCCCAGGTATGCAGTGCGTGTCCAGGAACTACAGCCCAATCATACGCCCAGACTCCCGATCCCTCTTTGCAAAGGTCACCGAGCCACTGCCAGAGGAGGTCACAGACTGCCTCTGCACCACACTGAAAGTCTCACAGGCTGTAGCGTCATAGTCCGCATTGAACACCCGGACAGAGTTGAAAATGTGCTTGGTGGCACCACTGTCAATAACAGCACTCTTGTCCTCAGTAGACTGAGTGCGACTGCCACCAGCACGCACACCACATGCCACCTGAGCACTCTCATCACCCGAGGCACAGCGGAAATCCATCCCCTCGACGAGGTCATCGCAAGCATCATCACAGCAATCCCCACAGTTGTCCTCATAATAGTCACCGGGGAGCAGACCCACAGTGCAGAGGGGAACCCTGCGAGGCTGAGAAAGTAGTCCAGAGGCCCAATCATCAGAGGGGCTGTAACCCACTCCTTCAACGGGCTGCCCAAGGCTCAGATAGTCCTCCCCCTCGTCAAAGTGCCCATGGTACACGCCCTCCTCCTCCTCGTCAGAGTCAGAGGCATCCTCCAGATCCGGCAGAGAATCACCACAATCTGAGGCAGAGTCCGAACCTGAAGTAAGGTCAGGAACCTCGCAATCAGAGTCACCGTCAGGCAGCACAGAGATGGAGAGAGGACCAGGCATATAGCCGTCCCCCATCGGGTGATAAGACCAGGAATCCCGGTCTGCAAGAAGCCGATCATAATTGGGGGAACCCATCATACCAGCAGAGCCAGAATCACCTGCCACTGGTCCCTCCTCCTCCTCCTCGTCAGAGTCAGAGGCATCTTCCAAGTCTGGTAGGGGATCATCACCATCCGAGTCATAGTCCGAGCACACATCGATACCCCACCCCTCATCGAGGGATAGCATGCCTGCATAGTCCTGCACCACCCGTATCAAGGCCCTGGTGGCCCTCCCGAGCTCAGAGGCCCAGCTGTGCAGGTCTGCCAGTGAGGTGCGCACCATCACGGACTCCAGCTTCAGCAATATATCCATGTCATCTGTAGCATTGCCTGATGAGATTGCGCTGGTAGAGGATCACCCCGAGACTGACAGTACATTCAACACCACGAGGAAGGGTAGTGCCCCTGTCAAGTATGTCACAAGCACGAAGGAATATCTCCACAGACCCAGCCATCATGATAGAGTGCCACTGCTGCAATTCAGGCTTGAACCACAATTGCCTGGGGGATATCTGAAAAATGCCACCCAGGTGTTGATCACGTCCACAATCCCACTGGGCCTGTGTCCTCTTCAGACGAGCCTTGTCAGGGAAGAAGGCAGTAAGGACATCAATGTAGACCCACGAGTCATAAACAGGCACAACCTTGGCGCTGTGAGAATGCTTGCTGGGGACGTAGCAGTGGTGCTTCTTCCTGGCCCTGCGAGGAGGGCACCCCACTGAAGACAACTCCACACGAGGTGCACTCACAGTGCCCTCATTGTCCTCGGTGCACCCATCAGTGGCGTGGGACACAACGAGCTCAGGCTCGCCCACGTCCTCCAGGACAGAGTAGTAATTGAACACCGGGAGCTCATAGGGCTGGGACTCCACAGGTACAGAGCCTCGACCACATATCCAATGCTCGCACAGGGTCAAACTGGAAGGCAGTGACCCAGAGATGCTGAGTCTGAGTTTACCAGAGTCATTCTCAAAGGTGTTCCAGCGCCATGCAGCCTCACGGGCAGCTCTCTCCCAGTGAGTAAATAAAGTCCCACCAGTATCAGAGTGCTTCTCTGTCTCGCCAGCAGTGTGGGGCACAACACTCTCACCTGACTCTGAGCTGAGGGCAGAGTGTTCACCTTCCAGAAATTCACACAACGAGAACTCCTGGTACGTTGACAGCTGGCCCGAGGTCGGACAAGAGGTCAGCGAGCCAGAGATGCTATCACAACCAGATTCCAACAGCCCAGAACCGTAGTGACTGGCATATATATCTTCACCAGTCTCGTCCAGACCAGGGTGCAAGTCAGATGTACTCGCCTCCCGAATGGCAAAAAGGACCTCACCAGCCTCTTCCGGTCCAGGATAAAGCTCAGATTTCCCAGCTGCAGCGCCAAGATGTTCACCAGGCTTCGGTAAGCTACCATTCTTCTCGTAGTCAGCCACCCTCTTGAGAACCGCCTCCTTGGCGGTCGCCGTAGCCTTCTTGAGGAAAGCCTCCCTCTTCTCGACGTTCTTGATGAAACAGTCCTTAGCAGAGTGCCCGCGTCTGTGACACACAGGGCACGGTACCTTGACAGCCAGCAGCTTTCGCTTCCCCTCCTCCTGCTTACGCCTGTCGTCAGCGATAGCACCAGCAGTCTCAGATTGAGTATTCAGTGCGTGGGCAGTTTGCGCTACACCAGCGCGCGGAGCGAGTATGGTGTCGTAGTGAGATGCTACTTGGGCCGACAGCACACTCGCGGTCGGCATGGCCTCAGACATGAATTTGGACTTGAGGAGCATATAGTCTGGGTGCAGTCGTACAATAGCCATGGCAGAAAAGATAGTCTCAACCGTCTCCATACACAGAGGCTTGCCAGAAGGAGTAACGCGCGTATTCGCGGAGTATTCGCGTATACGACGAAGTGTCTCCTTCGACTCCAAAAACGTGGAGAGAGGAGGGGCAAGTCTCGAGAGTTGATTCGGTAGCGACAGCAGCCTGTCCACCTGAGTGATGAAGTAGACAGCGCTGTTGTTGTGTCGCAATTGGGCCAGTTCCCGCCAAGCTCCGTGACCGTCAGAATGTTCTTCGTAGCTGCGAACAACAGCGTTCGCAGTACCCGTGGTAACACGGCAGAGGAAGTCATAAAACAGTTCATTTGCTTCCTCAAGATAATGTTTATCCTCCCTCACCTCTTGGAGCGGAGTAGACGCCGAAAGCAGCAGTGCTAGAGAAGGGTGGCGTAAAGAAGGCTTAATTCTCGAACAAAACTCGTCCCAATTTCCTTCCTGGTCAGATTTACCAGAAAAGTGCGAGTCCGCGGAAAGCCCCTTAGTCATATAAGAAAGACTAGGTAAAGGACGTCGCCCACCAGCGGGCGACAAAGGTAGATGCTTGCCCTCAGGGACAGGAGCGGCGTCAAGGCCTGGCTGATGAAGGTTGCTCAGGTTGAAGAGCTGAGCACTCAAACCTTTCACCATATCCTTAAGCGCCGAGATATCCTCCTGCTGGTTACTCAGCATAACATCTCGCGAAGACGACTCGCCAGAATAGGACACTTCATATTCTGGCGCGCTACCAGAAGGTGGCGGTGTCGCAGCTTGGCTGTAGCTCTTCCCTTTGACCATAGTGAATTCTCTTACGCGCAGCGGAAAATTTGCGTGATAAACAAAAATGGATCCTCACTTACAACGTAAGTGGGCCCATAACCTTTTGGAATTCAGAGTTGGGTAATTTGCAAAAGCAAGCGCTAACTTTCATTATCAAAAGATATACCAGTTCGCAGCTCGAAACGCCACGAATGTTGTCGCTCAATCATTACTGATTGGCCAGTCTAAGTGAAAGTTCGCTATTTAGTTAGTTATGACGCGTCACTGCCAGGTTCATAACGACTGCAGTGACACGTCTACGATGAGCCGCGAAGTGTTACACAGTGTGTCTTGCCGATGGTCATCATATGATCCAACGGCCATGATTAGTTCAGCAGATCTAGATCTAGATCTAAGGGTTTCTTCAGGGTTTCTTCAGGGTTTCTTCAGGGTTTGAGCATCCTGACTACTGTGCAAGGCCTAGACAGTCATGCTTTACATCAAACTGATCAGCAGACACTGCAGATTCCAACACTGACACCTCTGCTCTTCCGCTCGTGCCACCTGAGGAATGCCCGCAGGCATGACTGGCCTCGAGCTCCCTTCTTTGCCAGCGGCGAAGGGCACTGCACCTCCGAGCGACTTCTTCCTGCGCGCAGTTTGCGGTGGCTCGGGGGCAGGAGCCGAGCACCTGCGACAGGTTCTACTCCGAAGTTCACTAGAGTGCATGCCACGCATCGCGCGCGCCACGTGCCTTGCGCCAACCCGCCCCGGCAGCCAAGGCACCGAGCCGTTGATTCGCTCTCCCCCCAATAAGAAGGGCTGCGCCCTGTGCCCCACAGCATGCCCGCAGAGGGCAGAGGAGAAACGCGTCACCACAACCTGGAGCTCCCTCCAAAGAGATTTGCACCCCCTCATCTCTAACATGCTGGGACCAATTCCCCATCCGTAGGATGCTCCCGCACGCCCTGCATAAGGGGGGCCATGTTCCAGTGCTTACCAACCCCATGCGCGTCCCCAGTCTCCATCCCAACATGCGCCTCAAAACCTCTGCGACCATGGCACAACGCAAAAAAGGGCGGGAGGGAGGTTAAGAAAAGCAACCTCCAGCTGCTGATTGGATATCTGCAGATCAGTCAGCTGGGCCTCGCGGTCCCACACGATTGTCCTCAGCTCGTCCGCGGCAACCTGTGCCCCCCGTGACCCCCGAGCAGCAGCCTCAGAGCAGACCGGCCCGCGTCCCCACTATAGCTGAGCGGGTACGTGGCAGACCTTTGCCAAGATTGAAACTGTGACTTGCATACCGGGCGACCACTACCTGGGTCTCGTGCGTCGCGCCCACTGTGGCTGCGGAGGAGTTGCGGGCGGGGGCAGCATTGCCGAAGAAGCAACAGACATGGCAGGGGCGAGGGTGATGGCCTCAAGACAGTGAGCAGGCCAGACCAACGTGAAGGGGCAGTGCACAGGGAAGAGGCTTGGAAGATCAGAGCAAAGCGGCGACCTCATGCACGCGGGCTTCAGCCGCTTCGAGCTTCCGACGATTCAAGGTCTCCTGCTTGCCACCCCCAGCGCATCCCGTTTCAGAGCCATCAAGCATTCCCCTTCCAGCACGTCTTTGTTCAGAGGCGCAAGCGATGACGAACGAGATGCCGGCAGAGGTGTGGCTTTGCGGTGTGTCCGTGAGGCAACTCAGCTTCCTGCGCAGCCTTAATGGTGATACACACGTCGTGGCCCTTCGATGGCACGCCATCCACCGCTTGCCTGGCGTCGTCTTGGCCCGACGGGGCAGATGCCCTTGCCCCTGCGGGTGAGCCCCCTTGCCACCTGGCACCTTCCAGTGGAATCGGCGGGACGGATCAGGCGTCGAAGTACTGATGGAGCGCACGGGCATTTCATGGAGGGGAGCAGTGCAACCAAACGGATTTCCAATCGTGCAAAGGTGCAAGCTAAGCTATATCCGCGGGGGAGGGAGGGTGCAGGGGACGGGGAGGGAGCTAGGGCAAGACCTGGCGGCTGCGGCGGACGCGCTCTTCGCGCAGTGACTCGCGCACCTCCGTGTTGATGGCGTCCAGTTGCCGCATGCGCCGCTCCTGATCCTTCCCCGCTGACTCAGCCCCCCGATGTGCGGAAGGATGCCAGGTTGCGGGGGTTGGCATTACCTTGTCCTCGTTTGTCTGGGCAAGAGTGGCCGACTCCGCACGGAATTGCGACGCCTCCAGCTGGGCACGGTATGCCATCTCCTTCAGCTCTTGCCCTGCCCCGGCCAGTCCACCCTCCTCCGCCGAGGACCCAGCGCCCCCCTCCCGGCATACAGCGTCAGATCCCGGGTGCCTCTTCCATGCATTTGACATCAGAACCCGGACACCGCTCTCCCTGCTTGTCATGTTTTCACAGCCGACGCATGAGCTGCGGTATCCTCCACAGTATGCTGGGTGCGCCGTGTTATATCTTGTTATCGCCTGGTGGCATGGTGGATATGGCCACCCCCGGCCCGCAGGCGGGAGGGTGAACATGGGCACCACCGGCCGGCAGGAGGTAAGGTGAACATGGGCACTCCCGGCCGGTAGGGGGTAGGAGAAACATAGCCACCCCCGGCCCGCAGGCGGAAGGGTGAACATGGCCACCCCCGGCCGGCAGGAGATAGGGTGAACATGGGCATCCCCGGCCGGCAGGGGGTAGGGTGAAAATGGGCACCCCCGTCCAGCAGGGGGTAAGAGGAACATGGGCAACCCAGCGGGCAAACTAACTGCAGCAGCGCCCTCGAGCACCTGGAAACTTGGGACGGCGGCCAGGACCGCGGCGGCCAGGCGCCACGCACCTGAGAACTTGGGAGGGCGGCCAGGACCGCGGCAGCCAGGCGCCACGCACCTGAGGACTTGGGAGGGCGGCTAGGACCGCGGCGGCCAGGCGTCACGCACCTGAGGAGGCGCCCGCGTGCAACGCCCGTTCTTTCGCCGAAAGCGCCTCCTCTAACTGCAGCACTCCGCCTCGCAACTCGCCCTCGCACTCAGAACGTGCAGGCCAGCGTATGTGCAGATGTCTAGTTAGGGCATCGCTCCCTCGTGTTCTGACGGTGCTGCATTCGAGTTCATATGTGCGACGCGGCATATTTTAGAGCTGACAGCAAGTCTGGCATCCTTCTTTCTCGTCAGGAACGGGGCGCGCCGCACCTGCTTAATGGCTCTATCTTTCGCCTGAAGCGCATCCTCCCAATTGTTTCGTGCCTGCGCTTGAGCAGCCTTCGTTACCGAGGCGGGCCAATAAAGCGAGGGGCAACTCGCAGAACCCGCGCGTTGCTCGAGCGCGAGCGCAGATAACGAAAGAGCGGGGCAAAGGAGCAAGCTGTTGCGGGGAGATCAGGAACCACTTCACGGCAATACTATATGGAAGTCGATGGTGTACCACACTGTTGTACGCCGTTGGGAAAGGGCGTGCGAACCTCCGCGCAACGCGTGGCAAGAGTCAGGTGCTGTTCTCGCAGTTCGACCAGCTCGAGATCCTGCGCGTCAAGCAGAAATATGCGGCGTTCAAACCAGGCAAGACTAGGTTCATAGTCGCTACAGTCCTTGGTGGCAGATAAACAGACACCCTGCAGCAAGCAGCATAGTACCTTCTCGGTGAGCGCCGCCTTGAGCTGGAGAACAACGTCACCTCGTGTCGCTTCTGTGGAGACAGCGCCCGATACCAGCGCGTGGCGCGAATCTGCGTAATAGGCGTTGGCAGGAAGTCCCTCCGGCGAGTGGTGACCAAGCATAATTGGGTCGGTGATGTGGTTTGCTCGGATAGCTTCCGGCGATATAGGATTGGCTGCATTGGGGGAATGTGCTTCGAACCCGAACTGACTGGCGTGCGCCTGTCGAAATGTCAAGCAGGTTTCAGCTTTAGAAGCATACGATCGGAAATCTTTAAAATTGACGAAAATGTTAAGTGTATGATGTTTTCATTCAATTGCGTCGCCTTCCTGTCGTACCTAGTCTTGCCCAACCTGATTTCCACAACACGGCCGCAATCCGTACAATGCGTGCGGCGAAGGATGCCTTATTTTCTCTACAAGTTCACAGCATCTGAAGCTTTTTGCTCATGATAGAAAATATGATGTACAAGAATATTGTGTTTGTTCAGTGCCCGCGTGCTAGCAGACAGTGCTGAGCTCAAGGGTTCGACTGTAAACCCTAAAAGCCTGGTTTCTCTGGAACCAAGGGACGGTGTACGGATCAGCACTCAAAGCAACCTTGGGCTTTCACCTTTGGACTTGTGAAGCGCACTGCGTACTCTTCTACATATGCGTCGTGAGCGGAAGCAGAACTATATATAGAGGTCCCTTGAGCTTGCGCCGGTGCCGTTGTGGGCGTCCTGGTAAAGAGCGAAGCCGGAGACGCTAGCTCTACGAAGGTAGTCCCTGCTGGTGGGGGACTTTCGAGGCCTACAGCAGATCCGATGTCGCTCGAGTGCATCACGTTCCCCTAACAACTGTTGCAGCAATCCGTTTCCCGTACTGTTAGCAAACAAGACATTCCCGTTTCAGCTGGTCAGTTGTGACTTAGACAACTCAGCGCCTCTGGAAATGGGTCACGACAAGTGCTGATGCCGCTTCAACCATGGGGTTGCAGCACTGCGGAAATTCTCACGAGCTTTAGGAAACAATAAGAAGGCAGGGATAATCTGAACAAAAACCTAATGCAAAACGTCTAACGTAAGGACCCGGCGCGGGTAACGTAAGGAGTCCACTCGACTGTCGATCGAATGACCTGATAGCGATATCGCTATCGATAGTCGACACTCGTGTTCTGAAGGGTTTGTAATGTTTCTCTTTCTGGCGTGGGTCCATAAGAAACTCTGGGGACAAGAGTATCCGTACTCGTACTGTTCAGAGCATGCTTCTGGCTTGCCAGGAATAATGACACACTTCGGCTTGTTTCGGTTGTCTTGTCGTTGTGGATGTGGTGGAAACGTGGAAACTCCCGTCGTCCGTTTGTAGGACTTCGAAGGTTGTCCTCTCGTCTTGCGTCGCATACTTGAGCTCCTCCCTCGCCCAAGGTTTTCAGAAAAATTCTGTATAAACCGCAAATCGAAGCACCATCTGGACCATACCAATGCAGAAATGAAAATGTTGGTGTCCGGAAGCTAAGAGACGTCTTTCACGAAGTTTTGTTTGTGGGAAAGCTGAATCAGAGAGGTCTACCAAAGTAAGAAACTGCGGAGCACTCGCCATGTACGCGGCTTCTGTCAAGTGAGACCACAAATAACCTTGTTCAAATCAAACTAGTTTTCTTCCTGTAAAAAAGCGTTAAGCATGCTTGTCAACTATGTCAATGCCACGTGGCCAGCCTATCGGCCTCCTCGAGAAATCACTCCGTGCCAGTTCGACTCGCTGCGTCAGAACTCTAAAACCTTGAAACAAGAAGTGGTTGCGACAACCAAGCCAAAAGGAAAACGCTTAAACAGAAGCCTGAGCATGTTCGCGGGCAATAATGAGAGCAAGAGCAATCATGGCAAAGTAGATTCCAGCTGTCACGTGAGATGCTCAGTCGGTCGCAGCAGCAAGTGGTCACGAAACACGTCGCCGCCAAAGCACGCATTTCCTCAATTCGTTAATTTATCGCGTTCTCGCTATGCTGCCGTGGTTGTTAAATGTGCTCCAGAGCCTGGTCAAGATCCGCGCGGCGCTCAGCAGTCGGAGACGCGGCAAGCAATTGCGCTACGATACGGTTGGGCTCTAGTTGCCTTACCAACTCTTGCAGTGGGTTTGGCCCCCCTCTTGGAATCTGTCCTCGCACATCCGGATGATGCGGGCGCGATAGTAACTTTTTTGCTTGCAAAGCGGGTGTACCTCTACGCCCTCGCCTTCACAGGTGATCGCAACACGGACCGCGCCCCGTCTTGCTTCAACTCGCACTTGTGAATTCCGCGCCCAGCTGACCGGAGCGCGTCTGCAGCAGAGTATGCCTGCGTCGTCCCACCCACGAAATTGTCTAGCTAAATCTGGCAATAGAGCTTGGTATTCTTCGGCTCCGATCAAGACGCGTCTTAATGTTCGTAGCGATAATCTCAAAGTAGTCAAAGTGGTCAAAGCAGAAGTTAGCCTGCTCTCTTGCTGACAGTATTTATTGCGGCCTTCTCAAGGTGAGAAATTAAATTTCCTCTCGAAAGTTGGCGTCGCGAGTCGGGCGGAGCGGTCTCTAAGAGTGGGCAAGCCTGATTTTACTGCGGTTGTCCGTGAGCCCAATTCTTCCAGGTTTGGATTTAGCCGCAAGGCGAACGTTGTCGGAACCAAGTGCACTTGGGCAGCGATTCAAGGGGATCAACGAGGATCTCCTCGCAGGGTTGGCTTCTCAGTCTCAGTCCACCGAGGAGGCCACTCAGGCCTACCAGCGCCTGGACACTGTTAGCGAGTCCACGCAGGTGCAGGTCCTCCCGCGCGATTGTTCGTAATAACAGCGACAGAAGTTTCTTTTAAGTTTGCTTATTCCGAGCTGTTAGTCCGCGGTTGCGGGGCATCTTGATTAGGGTTGAGCTCTCTTGCGGCTCGGGGAAACTTACTTCCATTGCAAAGCAGCTATCTGTAGTACGGTTCAATCAGCACGAGATATATATATAAGGTTGTATATATATCTCGGGAAGACTATGCGGAAGACTTGCAAAGCGTCACAAAGTGCTTCTCGCAGCGAACTCGCAGTTTGGATCCCGAAAGAGTCGAACAGGGAAGCAAAGAAAAATACACGCAAGGCGTGTTCACTTCCCCGCAAGTAATGCGCACCTGACAATGACTGTTCATCTTGTCGGTCCACTGCAGGCGGCGGCGTTGCCAGTGCTTCTTGCTGGCTCTCTTGCGGCGTCAGTGCTCGGAATCGCCGGGATCGCCGCCCTCAGCAACCTCGTCTCCACTGGCGATGACGCTGCAAGAGCCGTGCTTGGCGCCATTCTTCCAGTCAGGCACGAGTTGCATCATTTCAGAAGTCTTACTCCGCAGAGTGCGCTTCACCTTTGCGCGCGGCCGAGAGCTATGCACTCGGGCACTCTTGTCAGGACTCGGGCGACGTGGGCTCGGTGCTGGATCTCCTGATTGGCGCTTGTCAGTGCCGGCACGCGGTGCTGCCACATGTCGGTTCTAATCTTCGGGGAAGGTCGTTGGCAGTTTGGCACTTGTGCCTGGCTCCTTAAGCGACATGTAGGTGTTCCTGGGCCCCGCTGATGTCGCCTGTGGGTGGGGAGGGATGGCCGCTTCCGCAGTAGCTTGGCAGGCGCAGTGACAGTGCTCCTATTCTCACGTGCGGAACTTCGCTATGTCGCGAACGCTCTGCTTCCAGCCATAGACGGAGAAGAGTGGGACCAGCCCGCGGCGCGTGCCGCCGCTGCGACCGCGATTCTCCTCGTGCTCGCAGCATATGGTCCGAGCTGCCGCCGTTGCCTCCCACCCACGCATCTCCTGTCACATGTAAGAGGCCGATCCAGAACTCTCTTCTGGCGCAGGCTTGGGACCTAACCTGTGAATTAGAGACGATAAAGGATGCCACTTTCTTCGAAGGATCGTCTTCTGTTCTACGATGTGCGTCAGAGGTCTGGCAGTCCACAGTCTATCACACCCAGAGGGGGGAACTCTGGGCCTGACTGGGTGCGGGTCAGAATACTCCTAAACCCTAAACCCTAAACCTGTGGGTACCAGGCGGCCCAGTTGAGTGGTGGCCCATTCGGAATGCCGCGAACGTTTTGGTCGGCATCACCGTGGCTCGTGCGGCGCAGTTCCCTCGCTTCTCGGTGTGCCTGGTGAGGACCCTGCGCTGCCCCTCTCTGTCTCCCTCGGCTCAGCCCCCTGTGCCGCGTCCTGCTGCGAGGCTTCCGACGGACAGGCTTCCGAGGACTCTCTGGTGCGAGCAGTATGGCTCTAGGTTATTGCGAAGTCCTTCTGAAATGTGCAGTGGGGTGCTGGACGCTCCAGGCAGCGCTTATCGGGGTTGGCCTTTACGACGCTGCGGGCACGCTGCTGCCACTGCTATCATCTTTGGCCACGTCAGACGCGGGAGCAACAGGGGCGTCCGCCATGGAGACCGTGGCGCGTTCCCGACTGCCAGCGCCGCAGGCACCAGGTGCCCTGGGGATGGCAGCCGGATGGCAGCCAGGTGTGCTTGCGGTGGTCCTCAAGGGGCGGGTGACGGATGCACTTGGGCTGGCTGACTTCGTCTTCCCGGCCATTCTGGCGGGATTCTGTGTACGATTTGATGCGCGTAAGAGGCAGGAGGCTGATATCGCCGATCAAGGTGCGCTTGCCGTGCTCAACTGGTCCGCCAAGCTCTGAAATGTAGCACCTCACTCCCCGGGCCAATTCCAAATCTCTCAACCGATGGCATGCCTCTGACGATAAAGACAGATCAGTTCGTCAAGCGTGTATTGATATGATGGATTTCTACGTTGAGTTGTGTTGGAGTATAGCTCGGAGTTGTATACAGAGGGTTCTGAAAGTCTTGCACTGTGTGTTTGCCTAAGGATCCTTCTTGGCGGGGCATTTTTGCAATCCTGATCTGGTGTGTTTGTGCAAGGGTGTGCGTTGACGGAATATTCTAGCATTGCGCACTGCAGTATTCTTGCCATCCTGCGATGGTGTGCTTGCCAGATGCTTGTCAGAGAGCACCCAGTGACCATTTTCTCAGCGGATGTCAAACTGTACTTACTTTTTGTGATTGGGTGTTTCGACAGACTCTTTGAAGGAGATGCATGAAGGCTCGTTGCCAGGTTATTACAATGCCTCAGCAGCAGGATATATTATCGGATGCTTTCTCTTGGAGTTTCAGGGAGCTAGCGTACAACCAGCACTTGTGAGCATTGCACCATGCATGGCATTCTCCGTTTTGGGTCTGGCTGTTTTTCGAGGAGAATTGAGTGAATTGTGGAACGCAACTGATCTTGATGCGAATTCGAACGTGGACTGAATCGCCCAACAAACTATGTAGAGTGCATTGAATGCATGCTCATGAACGTACATGATGAACAGCATGTGCTTTTCGCTGGTGTCGTGGTATACAACGCTAACCGTCGTTCACAAACAATAGTATTCGCGGACGAGGGCTGATATAGCATACCCATGCAGATGCCATGGGAAATGAGGAGCCCATGATCCTCGACTCCCCAACATGACGGATGAGGGAACGGGGTCAGCTGACTCGGGGGTTGTGGTAACGAAGCTAGTTTGTGAGTCCGACTGCATGTGGGCAAACGGAAGACCTTGTCTACGAGGTGTCGTTACTTAGCAATCACTGTAGTGCCCAGGATCAAGTTTGTCAAGAGGCATTGATATCTCTTTGATAACAGGGAAACGTCCATTGATATGATAAACCCCACTTCCCATATCAACATGAGATCTGAAATGCTTTTATCGAGCTTATATCAATGACGGAATAGCAACACTGACCATTATGATGTGAATGTTATTTACCTACAAAGTTGTACCATGATATAACATGCCAGTCATCATTATGTTGTAAGTATGCACTGACGACGACTACATATAAATGTCCCAGCGTGTGTTTCCTACATGCATAGTTCGTTTAGGCTACTTTCGTACGCGTACTAGGTGATGACTACATCCGCGACTCAGATATGATGCTAATAGTGTTGAGACGATAATGGCCCTAAATAGTCTCCCATCTGGTGTAATTAATTACTACAAAGTATTCTAGGATTTTACAACGCACCGTATTTCCCGACCCATCAATTGGGTCGTCGACCTCAAACCATGGCAAAACAAGCCCCGAAAATAAGTCGAAAATCGCAATAAATTATTATGAAATATTTTCATAATTAGAAATCACTAAGATTTGTCTAAATCACAATGTTGGCGAAATGATTTTTTTCATGCCAAATTCGGGTCACACCATGGCAAAACAAGCAAAAAAAAGCCCCGAAGTTCCTCAAGAATAAACCCCGCAGCTTGCAAGTCACGTCGGTTCGGTTCACGGAGCTTTTCACGAGCACTGATAGTCCTCCCATCTTTAGAAACTGCCGTGATCGTGGCCATTGGGTCTATGCCATGGACCATTGGAGCAACCGATTTGAGAATGCGGTTTTTCGCTGATCATCTCTTAAGGCTTGCGCAGGCGAGCCTTAGTATATCTTTATGTTTAAGATAATAACACGGTGTTAAGGAACAGCAACACGCGTGTAGATATGTGCGGGTATGAGTGCAGACTTCGGACAGAAGATGCTGCTCTAGCACAACGCTAGCTCATATACCAGATGTCCCCCAACTCATAGTTGGCACCGCAATCGGGTTGTGAACCCAAGACATTGGTTGAACGACCAGTATCGGCTAAACGAATAATGCGTTTGCCACATGATACTGCGCATGCTTATTCAGAACATGCTAGAAGCAAAGATGCATACTTCTCCGAACCATTTCGGTTCTTCAAGATGGATCTTGCTTTGCCATCTCGAGTTCGACGTACGAACTCTCGATGACAGGTATCATTCAAGTCTTTCCTTGAATAAATGACAGATGATGTGACGTCTCATCTCGATGACATGTACAGTCATAGTCGACCGTACTGACGACTGTCTGACGACTGTCTGTCATAATAATATATGACATGACATGACATGACATGGTATGACACGTATGACATGTATGACACATGTGTCATCGGTCATAACCCTGACAGATCTCCCCTCTTAAAAGAGTTGTGACCTCACAACGGGCATACCTTTGTATATGTCTTTGATGTCTTTGTTGTTGTTGCTTCTTGCTGGTACCAGTCTTCTTACACCGATTTGAGGCGTCCCTCATGGTGTTTTAGGTTATTGGGGGGGACTGAGTCCACTTTAGTCCCTCACCTTAGGCCTTACAGTTCTTAGGATGTAGCCCCCTTTGAATTGCGTATCGTATTTCAGAGTGACGATTCAAGGTTCAATGAATTGCGTTTCGTGATACAGATTGACGCTGGATTACTGATTGATCCACACGTATCGTGCGTCAGAGTGACGATTCAAAGTATCCGAGGTTTACGTTACGGATTATTGCGCTAGCCGTCGTCGCTTTAGCGAACGATGATCCCACGATTTAACGATTTATAATCGCACGATTCTCGGCCTGATATAGTGCACCCAACCCTTCCTCCCCTCCTTAAGCTACTTTGGAGGATCATAGGCGGCAACGGGGAGCCCGTGTTTGTTTCCGGAGTTATTTCACCGGGGGCGTGTTTTAATGCAAACAGAGTGGCCCTGCTTAACGGGATTGGACTTATAATCCTTTACCCGGTCTGCTCACTCTTGATATTGGTCCAGTACGCACGCTTTGACGAACATCTATCGCGATGAGTGAGAGTGGATTCGCCACGTACTAATGTGAAATTCTTTTAGTTATGTTTGTCAAGCATAACTTAGGATCACAACTCCGTCTACCTCAGTCGATGTCTCCGGTAGCTTCGGATGACTGGCCACAGAATCCGATGACAAACCACGGTCTTGGCAAAGGTAGCATTAGCAGTTTTTCACAGATATTGGTACCCGCATATGCGTATCTGTGTAAGGGTATGATTTATACAAGGCTCACTACACCTTAGCAAGGAAGGATCAATTCCTGCTCCTGTCATATCAATTTGATGCAGGGTAAAAATGTTAGGGATATAACCCTGCAGTTCTCGGGTTGCAGCCCATTGCACCGAAGGCGCATCGCAGTTCTTGGGATGCAGCCCTGCAGTTCTTGGGATGCAGCCCTGATTATATACGACCGATCGACAAAAACCTCTTGGGTACATGTTTCCACGGCCTGATTATTATTAGGTCGGCAATTTATTGGCAAAAGTCATCGGCTATCAGCTTTTGACTCAGAAGCCACAATGTTATAGAAGCTGCGACCTATTGTGACCATATGCGGCAGTTATGCCTTCAGCATACGTAGACAATATGATTATATGGAACTTATAATCCCACTTAAGTTGCATCATGATAAATTTATCCAGGTGTTAACAAGTGTTCAGGATTTGATAAGGGGTTGACGCCCCACAAGCCAAAGGTCACTGTCTCATAAGGCTCGCCTCAAGTGTGCGGCTTTGAGGATTAGCGTCCTGGCGAGGCACAGTCATGATGCTTCCTAGTCCATAATGGAGCTGGAAATGAGAATGCTCAAGATATCCGAAGACAGGAAGGCTTTTGGTTGGCCAGAGTTACTGTCTAGATGCTTAACCTTGATGGGATGGCATTCGGATACAAACTGTGCAACCATGCATGTGACTTATGCATTGGTGTATGACTTTGATGAATTGTCTCTTGTCATGAACCTGGAAGGAATGACGGCAAATAGCTAAAGTGACGGATCTCACTCACTCGGCTTTGCTGTTATGGAATTCGATGCCTGATGGCACAACTGGCAATCTTTTGCTCAGATGTTTCCTTAAGACATTGGCAACAACTTGTGTGCCAGCTTCTCTAGATTTGGGGGGAAACCGTGGATCAACAATTCATCAATCAAAACACATGTTATCAAGGCTGATTCAACGAGTCCTTTAACTCTTGAATTTCGACAATCAGCAGCTCAGGCTGTCGTGGCGTCAAAGTGATGGTCGTAAGCTTACAATATAGCTTATTCACATTTGAAAAACCATCGTTCTCCTATGTCAGTGCCCTTCATATAATATGATAGAGCCGGAGAAATATGCATCTATGATTTCTTTATGATGAACTTCATGTGTCAGTAAGTCAAATAAGACTTCATTTGATGTTTCAATCGGCATGATGTACTTTATGGTTGCTATACACAGATGCTGGAACTTTTTGAGCGCAGTGGAAGCGTGGTGGGCCCATAACCTGCGAGGAAGACAGATACGTTGTCCGGCTAAGCTCGCTAGGAGACAAACTGATAATCATATAACTTGTGTCTGGCCGAAGCTTTATGCTCTCGGAAACCCAGACAGTGAAACGATGACTGTACTACTGTACTGTACTACTGTACAGTACAGTGCTAGGATGTCACGGACACGAGACGGAAGCAGGGTCAGGCTAGGGGCTAGTCAGAGCCCATAATAACTAAGCCTAAACCCGAAGTCCAGCATAAGATTTTTAATTTTCCAAGCAAAATCACAATGATGTAAATCAATTTGTGGCAGCTGTATGAAGAATGAATGAATCTATACTCCTTCCTCCACCTTTTAAAAAGAGGTGTATCAAACCAATCAGATGGTGAAAATCAGACTGAGATTATTCATCGAATGTTTTCGAGGTAACAATGTCAATATGAACATCGATTCTGTCTACGTCATACCGGCAATATGCCTGACGTTGTTGAATGTGGCAAATGCCAGATGATGTCAAATGTCCAATATCAATATGCAGTTTTTGGGTTGCAGCCCACATACTTTGTCAGTTCAGGGTCACTATAGTGTGCCCAACTTAGACAATGTCTCTGGATAATGATTGTCATAATGAACAATGAAATCAGTGATGGTACCGAAGTTGACTTTGGTATCGAAGCTAATGGAGAGTCAATCAAGAAGTGTCTGTAATGACAACAACTTACTACGAGTTGTATTTCCGTAGTTGATGGATGGCTGGCATGTCATTTCATTATGATTTGGAATATGGCATCGCCTAGTGATATGTGTATCTTCTTCAGTACATGATCACTTATCTCAATGGTGTCCATTTCATTTTTGGACAAACACTATTCAGAGACTTGTTATGATAAAGAAGTATGAATGATGAATGTGTCATTTCAATCCGATAAAATTGTGACTTGTTGATGACTAAAAGATTTCTGGATGAACTAAGCTTGGAAACCATTTGCAGATTGCGGGTTCAAGTTCCGCCATGGCTTTTCCCAAGACTTCGTGGCCTAATGGTAGAGGCAACAAATTTCTAAACATTCCAGAATGAGCTTTCAGAGAGTCATAATTCCTCAATGAAGCATGTGTGTCTTATGTGCCAAAATGATATGAAACCACAAGTATGATGTCAATCTATATGTGGATGGTTTATACCATTGTATGCTATTCCACAAATAAATAATGATGTCAGAATAAAACTTTGGACAATTGCAACTCAGTGCAAACTTGAGTGCATTCAAGCCCACTTGTATGCTCAGAATCTGAATCTAATGTACTTTTACTCTAGCTAAAGCTACCACTGACTGTCCAACATCCACTGAGGACATTGCTTCCTACGTCTTTTGGCATCACGCTCAGCTTTTTTTTTATTATGCAAGCGCCTCTTTGCTACTGCTACATCCGGAACGTTGTACCAGCCACGAAACTTGCTGGAAACTACTAGCTCATCTTCTGAGCTTTCTTCATCCAAAAGCAACACTCGCTCCAGCATGTCTTGTTCTTCCATCGAGCACGAGTCACACAGGAAGGCAGCAGACCTGCAGCATGTGAAGCAAATAAACAGCAAGAAAGTCACCATGCAAAATCACCATCCACTGAAGGAGATGACTCCCATCATAGGGCGGTATATTGGCTGTTTTCATATGACACATGGAAAATATGAGTAACTCTTGGAGAATTTTGGGATAAACATCCTGAATTGGCTGTGCTTGATTGCTCTATGCCCAAGAATGACCGAAGAGATTGCTTGCCATCTTTCAGCCATATAGCGTGGAGGCTGCTTAACAACGGTTGGGTTATAAGCTAAATAGCTATGTCAGCTATGTCGGAGGCTGAATAGCCATGATTGCACAGATTCTGTCTTTCATGATGAATAGACCTCTGAGAAATGGTGTCTGACAAATCAATACTTTTGACAACAACTCAACCTTTTGGTATGATGAAGAGCTGATGATCTTTGCTGCACTACAATTGTTTAATGTGCACTACTGAAATGCCTCGTGATATATAATCTCACAGAATAGGCATTGCTCAATGGCGGTATGATCAGATATGTAATGATCAATGAAGACAAGATGGTTGGTATGGCTCATTCAGTAGGCATAATTACCTCAAAGAGATGCCAATACACGGATACATATCAAGACATAAGGGCAATAGGCTTATTGTATAGCCTTCAAGGCAGCTAGCATTTATGCTGCATTGGTCAGCTCAGTGGCTTTGACCTTTCTAGGTGTTGTACTCAGGCCGTGGCCTGCATATTGCATTGAGTAATCTTGACACCTTTAATGATCCAATCAGATGATATGTATGAAATATCAAGAATGGTTGCCCTTTTCAATGATCATCGGTGGCAGAGGCTATAGTGCTTGCACCGTGTCAATATACAATTCTAGTCTGGATACATGCTAGACCAGATGTATACAATGTCTAGGTCTTCAAAATCAAGCTCATATGTATGTCATGGCTGATGTATGTGTCAACTTCATGGAGTTCTGCATGGTTTGACTGTATACAGTCAGGCTTACCAAAACAAAAACAATGATGCAACTTACTTGTTTTATTATTTGTCTTTATTATTTATTTGGTTTTTAGTTGTATTTCTAGCGTATCATCTTCCCCCCTCAAGGAAGTGTATTGCTAGGCGGTTGTCAAGCGCCGTTCAAATACAACAGAGGTCCGACCTCTATGTGATGACGTGGAAGCTTTCTATGAAGTTGGATAGCAGTTCTCGGGTTGCAGCCCATTGCACCGAAGGTGCATTGCAGTTATTGGGATGCAGCCCGAATCCACGTCATCAGCGTGGGTCATATAGTGCCCAAGCATGCTGCTGTATATATACAACACTACCCTCCAGCGAAGTGGTTTGCTATTACCATCGTCGTATGCTGTGGGATATCAAATATATGATCAGAGAGCATGGATATATATATATTTACCATGTTTGTCAATATCGGAGAGACTGTGTCTTCTTTAAGATCCTTTGACTATATGTATAATGGTGCTACACTAATGTCAACACCTTCTCTCTGAGTGATTTATTGATTTCAGATGTGATGTCGTGGCATAAAATATGTCCACGTCATTGGCACGAGTCATGTTGTGTCCATGCATACACGATCTTAGCGCAGGTCACAATACAGTGCCCGAGCATACGCGATTTTAGCGTAGGTCACATTGTGCCTCTATTTATTACATCTGAGAATATCTGTTACTCATCTTTGTGAGTCTAGACAGCATTGTGCTGATTGCAATGCTTTCTCTGGTGATTTATATATCACAGATTATACCAAATGTGGTGATCAGTCCAGTGCAATATTTTGTCACTGGAATGTACAGGGATTGTAAATGATTGCAATCCAGCCGGAGGAACAATCTCAACAGCTATTCTGTACTAATGAATTCATCGGAGTTATGCTCATTTCGACGATTCGAAACCCATGCCATTTGTAGTAATGACAACTCACATGGATATATAGGGTTTTTATCAGAATGCTTTTATGTGATGTCAACATATTATGAACAATTCACTTGCATCTTAGGACAAAGGAATTACGCTTGGAAGGTCTTGCATGGTGGTCTCCCAACAGTTATCAGCTGTTATTCAGGTGCACTTCTGCCTTTAGTACTGGAACTATATCAACCAGTCTTACAGCGATGCACTTGTCCTTCCCACTCTTATGTACGGCTATAGTGCCCAAGTGTATCGGGTGGGATATATATATATACATTATATAACTATCATCTTCTGATCCAGGATATGCAATTAAGCATCATGGTATCATGTATATGTTATGTATATAGTTCAGCATTCCAAACTTACTCGAGGATGTAAATGCTGAGCAAGAGTCAACTTATAGTCATTGGGATATAGTTTCCCATCCGATTTTACACTTTGTTAGTGATGGTGGATTTAACGTTGTACAGATTTCAACGTTACTTGTAGATGCAGTGGTTTTATTTAAAGCAATCCATCAGAAATCACCAGATCGGAATATAAAATGGACATGTGTGTGATCCTATCCATCTTCTTCCCTCCTTGAGGAAGTGTGAAAACATAGGCAGTCAGTTGCCTATGTATCTCATAGCTTATAGCTTATAGCTTATAGCTCATAGCTCATAGCTTATAGTCCTTTTAGGAAGCTTATACAGTTTTAGGGTTGTCGCCCGACAGTCCTTGGGTTGTCGCCCGAAATATTATCATGTCTGTGCTGATTACAGCATGACGTATACATGCCAAACACGAAGTTTTACCTATCATATAGGTGGCATTTAGGGTATGTTACGTTACAGTGACCCGTATCTCACACAGTGGTTTTAGGGTGTTACCTGTGATCAGTAACCCTAATATATGCTAAATTAAAGCAGTATATATTTTTTGCAAAGATATTTAGCAAAACTGCATTTAATCTTTTACTGTGTGTTACGTGGTTTTCAGGAGGTATGTTACACCCCTGACACACACATTTAAATTTTAGGGTGTTACAGGGTGTTACAAGTGCTGCATAAATCAGGGATTATTTTTTGATAGCTGAATAATCAGATCAGCAAAAAAAATCAACCCGAATTTTTTATTTTGAAATTGTACGTGTGAACTTTTCACGCATTTAGTTACAGCCAATATGTACACCCCTATATATTACACACCTAATATCTAGGGTGTTACACGAGATATGACCATGGTCATTGTGTTTTTCCAATACCCCAATAGGCATAAAATCACAATCTAAAATAAAATGGGGTCGAAAATTCAGTTTTGAAATTTATCGCCAACGATTTTCACCCATTTTACAGCTTTTTGGTCATATGATTTATTACTTCAGTAACATACCTCAGTGTGTGTGGAAGTTGCAAGCTACAGAACTATTGCAACTTATGTCACTTTTGCACATGATATATTTCATGGCAATATTGTGAACATCTCTGATGGTCAACATCTATGGTTGAGCCAAAAAAAAGGGGTTTTACTGATTTGAAACCCATGGAAGTTAGCTTACTTCCCAATGACTTATTAGGTATATCAACTGTAAGTGGATTTACCACTTAAGTGATAATTTGTCAGAACCTAAGATATATTTGGCTGTGCATATGGCTGTGCACCAAGAGTATATCAAAGTGATATCTCTAGATTCAAATATATCTGGACGCTGCTTGATACAATCTAAGCAGTTTAACACAACACATTGTATGTGTGTGTGTGTCCACAACAACCTATGTCAGTCAGTTCAATATATATCTGATCTGAGTATGTACATGCAAGTGTGCTGATCAATTTTGAATCAATTGTCACAATGCATTGTGTGGTTGTTGTTCTTGCTCCAGCGATGATATGTGGGACGAGTGGACAATGCTCAGCAGTGACCAGCTGCTTATCTGAGCATTGTATGATGCCTTCGGGTCTGGAGATTTCTCCATCCAGCCCTACAGCATGTTGGTTGATTCTGTCCCTTATGTATCGCCATCACTTGACATCCAGCTGCTATCGTGATCAAGCTGGATGGTACTATGTATTATGTGTTGATATGATTATTGATCATTACACTTTCGAGTCAGTGCATTGTCAACTTACATAGTAGTGTCAGTGATTACACTTGTTATATAAGTAATGCATAAGCATGATGAATTATTTAGGCAGTGACTTATTTACAAGTGAGTATGTGTGTGATCATTTTACTATACACGCTATACTGATGATGAATGGTATTACCAAGATATATACTATACCAAGATGATATCATGCAAGATGCTCTGCATACCACGTGCTGAATAAGTCTAGCATGATAGATTTCAACTTAGTAAATATTGTAATCTTGAATATTTCTCATTCACAATAATGAGTTGATAGGCTTATTTCACATGCAGCTCAGGTGAGCATTCCTTCCAGTGATCCATAGAACGACAAGTCCATCCCATGTATCTCGACATGCATGTCAGGACTTTGTCGAGCTAATTATGATGTTAACAACCACCTTCAGGCACCTTTTGCTGACATGGATTCCAAATATAACATTCACTGCAGAATGCTTGTGCAATGTACATGTATTGATATGTCCAGTTGTTAACGTGATCAAACTGGTGTATACATGACAGCTGATATCATGATCAAGCTGTATGGATGATACATGCACAATCACAGTGATGCTCAGTATAATAGCGTACAGGTGGTGAAATGCACATCTAATGCATGCATTCTGTATATACTCTTGACAGTGTATACTTGGAAGTATGTGTGTGTGTTGCTGCAGAAATATTTATATCAACACACTCGACTTTTTGCACACACTATAATTGCTGCAGAGTATACAATGATCTGTGATGTTGAATGTGTGTGTGTGTGTGTGTGTGTAAGCAATCACACAGCATTCATGCGTCCACACTCATTATTGTAAGTTAGTATAATCTGACAGTAAGTAAAGTATAGCAGGGCGTGGTATCGAAGTGTTTTTGGCGTATTGATATTTTTTCGATATCGCAAAAATCATATTGATCAATATCAATATATCGGCTAAGGGTATTGATCAATATCAATATATTCCAGCCGTATATCAATCAATATCAATATTCCAAGGTTGAATATCAATCAATATCAATATTCTAAGCGGGAATATCAATCAATATCAATATGTTACCCGTTCTCACAATATATCAATATATTGATATATTGATACTAGCCAATGTCAATTTACTCAATTACTGAACAGGCAAGCAAGCAAGACAAAGTATGTTGATTTGAGTAATAATTTACTCAATGTTTAGAGCTGCCATCAATGAATGCTGAATGGTACCTTCTGAAGGTCAAAGGCATGCAGTTGCGTTCGTTTCACTGGACCCTTCCCCTGGCAAAGCAGTACATCTTCTGCGGCCCGTAATGGGCGCTTGCCACGACCGCGTTTGCCCATGATGGAAAATTGGAAATGAGGATTATGTGCTGGTCAGCGGTCACTAGGCCCATTACAAAGATTACATATGCGTATCCTACGAGACCGACCATAAGAGGTAGGGAGAAAGGACCAATCATGGGAAACGAAACGGCAATCGCAGAATCGATGGGGGGGGGATTGGGGGTGGATAAATGTTTAAATGACCAATAATGGGCAGCAAAACAGCTATCTCGGGATCGAAGCAAAAATTTGCCACCCTGTCAACGCTCCCGTTCAATATATCAATATATCGATATGGCGATTTCTCGCCGTCATATCGATCAATATCAATATTTGCCGTCTCAGTATTGATCAATATCGATATTTCCATTCACGATATTGATCAATAACGATATTTTCGCCCGTCCGATCGATCAATATTCAATATTTCGATATGCACCAAAAATAATATCAATCGATATCAATATTTCGATATATCGATATATCGAAATATCGAAATATCGATACCACGCCTTGAAGTATAGTATCTCAGCAACATCAGAGTATATATGGCATGGTGTAGTGTATTGTCATCATGCGTCCATTCAGGATAATCCTGGATAGTATACATATATGCTGTCAGGACATCGTGACGCGCGAATATGATGCGCTGATGATCGTTGCAACTATATTGACATCGTCATCATAAAACTGCAAGATGATTGTCGTGCGCTGCAAGTGATTTTATGCAATCGCGCGCGCTGTTGATGAAGAGCACATATTGTCGCCATATTCTCAGCACATGATACGAGTGCTGACTTGTGCGTGGATCATAAATCCGTTGATGTTTTCTGTGCTCGCATCTTATACTGCGTAATTTTTACAGCTGCGAATAGCTTCTGCGCGTGCATATGATCGCCGCGCATACATTTCTTACAGCTGCGAATCGCTTCTGTGCGCATATGTGATCTCAGAGCATTCGTATGTCTCATGCACACCTTTTCGCACAGTGTATACGACGGTCAGCTGTTATGTACGATACTGCGAATGCGACGATTATCCTCGCGCACTCTCTTCGCTTTTGCAGCGGTATGTGCAGTATATCAAATATTCGTATTTATTCGACTGCGTCGCCAAATATGCTTTGCGCTCCGCAACCTGTGAACACAAAATTATCGATATCTACGCGCTGCACTCACACTAGAGTTCTAGTTCTCGCCTTGACGACAGAATACCACTCTTAAGGCTTGCGCAGGCGAGCCTTAGTATATCTTTATGTTTAAGATAATAACACGGTGTTAAGGAACAGCAACACGCGTGTAGATATGTGCGGGTATGAGTGCAGACTTCGGACAGAAGATGCTGCTCTAGCACAACGCTAGCTCATATACCAGATGTCCCCCAACTCATAGTTGGCACCGCAATCGGGTTGTGAACCCAAGACATTGGTTGAACGACCGGCTATCGGCTAAACGAATAATGCGTTTGCCACATGATACTGCGCATGCTTATTCAGAACATGCTAGAAGCAAAGATGCATACTTCTCCGAACCATTTCGGTTCTTCAAGATGGATCTTGCTTTGCCATCTCGAGTTCGACGTACGAACTCTCGATGACAGGTATCATTCAAGTCTTTCCTTGAATAAATGACAGATGATGTGACGTCTCATCTCGATGACATGTACAGTCATAGCCGACCGTACTGACGACTGTCTGACGACTGTCTGTCATAATAATATATGACATGACATGACATGGTATGACATGTCTGACAGGTATGACACGTATGACATGTATGACACATGTGGCATCGGTCATAACCCTGACATCATCCATGTAGTCGTAGACCTATTATTTCAGTCGATGTGGAACTCGGTGTTTGGATGTCCGCTTTGAGTAGGTGGTCAGTTTCATTGAAGGCCCCGCTGAGGGGAATGTTTGCTTTCCTGACCAGGAGAGTGTTCTCCCCTTCTTTTAATATATAGGCCGCACCACTAAATGCTGCACGGTACCTGTCCCGGCAAATAAGGAGCCGTCACTGGCCATGTCATAGTGAACCTGGGATGCAACATGTATGTTGCCGGAGAGCTCTTTCTTTTCAGAGTTGCTAGGGCAGCTGTAGGCACTCTCCTCTTCCGCCATCCTGATTTTTAGTTGTGCGGCGAGGATCTCTTTGTGGCGATCCGCTAAGCGGTCATAGTGGGCTTCCAAGTTCAGTATATCAGATCTAACACTTTCAGGGGGAGTGTCATCACTGTCACATTCAATGGCCTCTCCCGCAGGGAGGAGGATACAGTCATCGGAGGTAATTAGAAAATCGTGGTCGTATTGGCACTGGCATATCTTCCCGTTAGTTATAAATGCATTCGTTGGCATTCCGGGGATCTGGAAGGTACTCCTGGTAGTACATGGTCGTCGTGTCCACGTCAAAGTTTTGAACGCGGATCAGAGTAACATACGGCTTTTCTCCATTTCCAGGCTTTTCCAGTGGATGTGCCAGGAGGCACGACGTACCTGCTGAGACACCCATAGTAGGGGGGTCTGATTTCGATGAGAATAAGAGTAGCGAACTATTAGGGAAATTGGTGAGTGGATGTGACATTGCCTGAGCGAACAGTTGGGGAAAATAATATGTGAGCTCAGAGGAGAGAATAAAGAGAGGCAACAGAGTTGGTCTCTCAGACTTGGACAGCAAATGATATAACTCTTGCTGTCTGGGTTTATGTTAAATAGTATATCTGAATATATGATATGATTCCTCAAGATAATAGAAGCTTTAGTGCCACGACTAGGCTCCAAAATCGACGATAGCCCTCATACTTAAGGAATCTTGAGTTGGACCATTTGGTGGAGATGGGATGTTTAGCATGTCGCAGTTTCAGCGACGGGCAGTATGCCAACTGCCCCATGCTCACATCCATCATTGACCATGTTATACAGCTTCAATTTGAGCCATCGCTGGGTTGAATAGAATCCCAAGTCTGTTCAAAAAGAAATCCGAAAGTAGCGCCATGATTTCGAAGACAAGTGAGACACCATTGTGTAACACAAAACTCCACCTTGTTGGCAATATGCATCCACTGGGAGGGCTACACGTAACCTATGGACCAATGGGGCATAATACAACTCAGTTTGGGTCGTTAAGGTAATGGTATATCATGGATATCACCATCAGGATGGAGGAGGACATCAAAAAATATTCTAGCGTTTTGGTACTTGTGATAGTACCAGATTCGATTCTGGTACTATGACTAGTACCACTGGGCAGTAGCCAGTTATCTCTTCCCTTCGACCGCCCACTTTCCACCCCCTTTGCACCACCGCCTCCTCCTCCCCCACCATCGCTGCGACAACTTGAAGATCTTGTCTTCGGGAACGAATCCATTAGCACGCGAGATCGGACAGTCCGATCGTTCGGTCGACGATTCGATCGATCGGTCGAAAATTAGGTGATATAGGATTGGAGTATATTCAAGATCGCTGCGACAACTTGAAGATGCCCTTCTTCAAGAATATGACATCTGACTGTCCGATCGTTCGCTCGACGATTCGATCGGGCGGTCGAAAAATAGTCGATGGGGGGATGGTGTATCTTCCAAAGGCGTGCGATAACGCTGAAGATCAAAATTTGTTATGTGGAAAGTTTTTGGGCAGTTTTGACAGTGTTCCGATGACGATGTCGTTTCGTCCCCCCACCTTGCGAAATCGTTCTCTGTCCCTTTAAGGGAACGAAGCCCCGTTTCTGGTTTTTTTTTCAGAAGATGCCTTTTTTGACGTGCGACAGAAACATTTTCTTGCGACAGCGACAGAAATGGCCATGCATGCGACACAAAAGACCGGGTTCCCATCACCGTGTCTAGAAACCTCGAGAGGTTTGTAGAAAACAGGTGTTGGAGAGCTGCCTTTTCCTGAAGCTTTCTTTGCTCGAGGTCGGCTTCCCTGCTCCTCTGGAAGGCTTCTCTGAAGAACGTGAGGTTTTCATTCAGGCGGGCTGCCCGGGCGGCAGCATTTTCATTGTGCTTGGGCAATAAGGCTGGAAACGGGATCTTCAGAATTATATTTTTTGCCTCAGCTAAGATATGGCTATCATGTGTGCGGGTTTCCATGCACGTAATGGTGCGTCTGAGAGTGTTCATCCACTTATTGCAGGCGGTGTAGTTAGACACCGCTGAGGGTTTGCAAGTAACTTCTTTAGGGTTCAAGTTTCTGGTGCCAAAGGAGTGACTTGCTGCTTTGTTTGCTAAGTCGTGAAGGTTTTCCATGTGGCTTCGGAGTCAAGCCCTTCATCCAAGTCCTCATTACCCAGGTCAGTCTCATTCGGCAAAGATTCGACAAGTAGTGATTTAAGCCTCGCAGCGTATGCCTTCCATCCTGTAGCATACCGGAAAAGAGCGTTTTTAAGGATTGTGGGGGGGCGTATGTTTCCTTGATTGTGGGCAATCTTTCCTGACATAAAGATAATGCCATTATCCGATTGTAGCCTTGTTCATCATTCGTCGTCGCGTTGCTACTCAGCCAGCGAACCACATTCAACGAGAAGCGCTTTACATGCGAGATGCGCTCTGCGAGGGGCGAAAAAACCAGTTTCCTACGCTCGATTCAAGCACTTAAAAGGTGTCGCTGGAGCCGCCGGACGTGGGGAAATCAGAAAACACGGCAAGGGGAACAAAACAATCCTGGCGGGTGGTGCGAAAAAGTATGCCAAGCGAACAAAGTTAGACAAGCTGTTGACGATCACGCGGTTTTTCTGCAAGAACAAGATAACACGGTTTAAAACAGTGCAAAAAAGAAAAGAAAAAAGAAAACTAACGGAAGTGGACAAAGAAATCAGTGCAGGAAGAAAACCGTGCGGTACAGAGGCGCCGCCAGTTTGCGATGTTTGGTGAAACGAATTAATCGTAGCGAGGCTTGCTGTTCAAATCATAAGTTCAAAATTCCGGTTGCGTTCGAAAGTTCTCGAGAGCGCAACCACCAAGGATCAACGCGCAACGCAACAGCGCACGCCCGCGCCCCGTGCCGGACCCACAAATCGGGATCTTGTTGAATCGCGAGTGTTTTGTGAAAGTTTGTCCGTGCTGATGCTCGACACTCGCTCGATTGTGACACGGAACGCTCGTCGTCATGTGACTGGATTGCAACTATTGCATGCCACACCGATTGGTCGTAATTACTGTTACGAAAATAATTTATGTTATCAAATAAGCATTCCGAACACGGGGATAAACTTCACACAAATTATTTTTTGCAAATTTCATTTTCGCACAAATTTAAGTTACATCAAACTCAATGCATCCATAACAAAACATTCACATTCCCAACACATTTTTTTTTAATCCCCCAAATTTGGGTATCCCTTTATCAAGGGCACATTCCCGCTTGACTGCCGACTCCATCAACCACTGACGCAGCAACACTTCCTACGAGTCGTCGGGTTGCTCAACTTCGCCTCCCCCCCCTCGACCTTTCGACCTTTGCGGCTGCCCTGTCGGCGCACTGCTGGCGTGCCTCTGTACCCGGCTGACGACCTCCGCCCCTCGTACCCTCTGAGGCATTGTGTTTGCGTATTTGTAATAGGTATATGCGTGTGTTTATATATGTATATCAATATACAAACGAAGATATGCCGACAGTATCACGAAATCGATAGATTGCCTTGGGGTTCTCGCTCCATGCGCGGTAAAGCAAATTAATTCAAGGTATTTATGTGACAATGCCGTTGTCATACAGATTATAGAACGTACAGTACAGCATCAGTAATCGATGGCAACGGAGAATGATGGCACGGAATGCGCGACGAGGCACTTACAAATACAGTATTCTGCATCTAAATGTAAAGTCCATACGTACTACGCTATTCGATCCCTACTTAGCATGGCCACACACACACACACACAATACGTGGGTACATAGTGCATCCGGTCTGCTGCTGCTACGGTGTGCCAAAGAAGTCGGTCCAAGGATGAGCCACACATATATTCCAATGTATCTGAAAGTGGATCAGTAGAGTGCTGGAGACCACAGAGGCGCGGGTCTCAAAGGATATCTTGATAAACAACACTAAAAGGGACCTTCTCGAATTTCACCTTGGTGCCTCCATATTGGACTTGTCCATCGGGGCCGATCAACGGATGCCGTTCTTCTTCCGGATGCTGACGACCCCGTTTGAGATATAGATAGCCCAATGCGAAAGCTGCCACACATAGAGCTGTACAAACTGAGGCAAGGATTGCCACAAACATAAAGGTATGTGAACCACTACTGGCATCTTCTTCTTCCTCCTCTTGCACAACATCTTGTTGATATACTTTGTATGAGACGATCTCCACAAACACAGCGGGGTTGTGTGCGGAGTACTCGACGTTGGTGAGCAAGGACTCGGCAACGGCGCCCTCGGCGACCAACGTAATCATTTCTGTAACTAAATCGTGTGCAATATCCTCGTTCTCTGCAACCACCAACACAAATACTCAGCTTAGCTTACAGCACAACAGTGTTTTGAAAGTTACACATGAAGAGTTAAAGGCCATCCTCGTTCTTTGTCAATACATGCAACGGTTGCCACACCGGACTGGTTCTAGGACTAAGAAGGCTGGAAAGGGATGACTGTCTCCTCACGAACAACCCAATTTTCATACAAAGCAAGCTAAGGATACCATACAAATGGCAAGCTTGTTGCGCATCCCTTGAGACAACACCACTGTGTTTTAGCTTGGGATGGGCGCCTGACACCTGTGCGTAGGGTGTCCGACACCACAACAGTATTCTCATTGATGCATTCGGAGGAGGAGTCTTGAGGTTGAGCCCCTGAGAGTCCATAAGCCACGTTGTTGAACGTCTCAAGCATTTCTATGGGGAAGCCTGTGCAGGAAGTGGTGTCGCTGAGCAGGCCTCGAGACCTGGGAGGAGGAGGACTTGGAGGGGACGGGATTGCATGCACGGCAAAAAAAATGCGGTACACTATCGACACAAGGAACGGATAGGAGG
>LGRX02012185.1:0-15030 GCA_001247695.2 Cymbomonas tetramitiformis
TATGATCATGATTGGCACCTTATACCAAGTGGGTTCATTTATAGCTTACACTTGCACAGCAGGTATGCTATGTGATATATTGATGCAACATCTGGCATGTGTGTAAGATGTGCATATCTACATTATAATATAGTTGTATTGCTTGATCAACCCCCGGTTCCATAGGGTACAAACCTATGGTCGGCTAGGCGCGGACAGACAGTCACCAAGTCGATCGACAGAACTATATGGTAATTTTAAGATAAGTCCTTACTTTTTAATCTTGCAATACTTCCGTGATACACTGTTAATATATGCCTATGTATGCCAACTGTTATCGTGATCAAGTTGGATGTATATATGTGTGCATATATGTCAAACATTTATGACCAAACTGATAATTATAACAGTGTGAATGGTGCATATGTCGCAGTATAACATGGTGGAATTGTGCTGCATGGTGTATCGCTGCATGCTGTATGCTGCATGTATGGTGTATGCTGCATGGTACAATACACATATGACTGCACAGCATCAATGTTCATCTGATGTTATATTGTGCGTCCATTGTATGTATATCTGCCAGTATTCGAACGAACATCATTTCTGCATGCTATGTGCGCGCGTCACAGATATTGAATGGCGCGCTGCATGTTGGTGTATTACGGATCATGCGCCCTCATCGCGCGTCCCCTGCGCATGATGAAATCATAGCAGGTGCGCATCTCCTGACGAGCTAAATCATCGTATGTGCGATTTTTGCAAATCATTTGCAATAACGAAATTATCATTTGCGTGCGATGCACTGAATGATTATTGCGGATAGCGAACATCGCTGTCGCCGGTGTATGTCGCTGCGGATAGCGAACATCGCTGTCGCCGGTATGTGTACGAATGCCATCGCGCGTACGGATCATATATACTGTTGATGATTTTTCATTCGCGCGTCCGTATGTCGCATATCGTACCAACCCTGCGAAATGGCGACAGCATATATGTGCGATCCGTACGCAGTGCGCACACCTTGTCGCTGATTATTTGCTGACGATGTTACTGCGAGCAATATCAGATGCGAATGCGTTCGCGATGATGATTCCTCGCGCACTCCGTTTGCTGTTGATTTTGCAGCGGATGTTATTTTTTCGATATATGACCGTATATGTGCGATCGCTGTCGCCTGTATGTATGCGCGAACCTGTCACACTGAACGGCATGAGATCGGCCAACAAAAGCCAGCCCATCATCATCCCAGTGGATGTGAAAAGCAAATCAAGAGCAGGGCGGGGCCGTGACAAGATACCACAAACGCATACATATTCCCAACCCAAATGCAAAGCAGCATGGAAAGATGATACGATGTGACCGATCGTCGCCAAACAACTGTTGGTCTCTGGGTTACGGAGTAAGCGGACCCTGCTGGCATGCCCCCTGTCACACATACACAATATACAATATACAATATATCTACTGCTGCACACACTTGTATGTCCTCGTTCGTCGCGTGGACGGAGAATACCACTGTCAAGGTTGTTATTCAACCTTTCAGACTTTGCGGCTGCTATTGAACAGTAGCAACTCGCAACAAGTATTGGTGGGTATGAGTGCAGTCTGATATCCAGAATATCTGCTTGAGCTCAATGCTCCTCATATACCTCAATGTCCTCACACCTCATAGGCGTTACCACCATCGGGTTGTGAACCCGAGAACATTGGGTGAACTAACAGTATCGGCTGATCGAATTAGCCTGTTGATACCCGCATGGTATTCAATTCATGCTTGAAGCGAAGACGCGTCCTTTCAGAACAGTTTGTTCTTCAAGAACTTGTCTTGCTTCATCATCGAGATGCTGTACTCAGCCTCTCGATTACAGATGTCACTCATGGTGAGTGGATGACAGATATTATGACTGTACATGTCATAGTCGACCGTACTGACGATACTCGACGACTGTATGTCATTATAACATATGACATGGCATGACATGGCATGACATGGTATGACAGGTATGACATGTATGACATGTATGACACATATGTCATCGGTCATATCCCTGACATAAGTACCCGGATGCACGTATGGCAGCAGAGACTACACGAGCAGGCAGCAGGGTTGCAAAACCGGTTGGTCACTGTCCGTGTGTCACCAAGAGAGATCGATATGTTATTGGACATGGAATTAGATGAACCAGAGTATGCTGAACACGCTCTAAGTCCCTCACTTCGACAGTTAACAGCTGAGCCATACAACTTTGATGATATCAAAAGCAATATTGAAGTTAGTTATATGCGGCCTCGAAAGAGGAAATATTCAACTGAAGAAATGCTTTTTATCTATCTCAGTGTTATGGCTTCTAACCACACAGAGTGGCACTCCTTTACTCGTACAACGTACATGGAGCTGTGATCCTTCTACTATTCAAAAGATATACTATCATGTTCAAAAGTGCATTCTACGGATCCTATGTCATGAAATCAAGTGGCCTTCAGTTGCGGAGCGCGCGGAGCTCGGCAGCTCGCCAGTCGTTATCTTGGGGGTTTTCGTGGCACCATCGGTCACGTTGATGGAACTCGATCAGGACTCCGCAAGCCTTCCCTGTGCCAAACATTATTTTACTCAGGCAAGACGTCGGAATGCACTGTGTGAATACACAAGTTATTGTGGACATTCGTGGCAAGTTTATTCAAGCTACCGTAGCTGTAGCAGGGGGCGTGCATGATAAAGTAATGTATGATTCATGGCCAGGCTATTTACACGAGCACGATTATTTTTCAGAAGGAGAGTTTTTGTTGGGGGATCCCGCATATAACTCAAAATACACATCACATCGTGTGCTTGCACACCCAACTACCGCGGACTACAACAAGCTGAAAAGGCAAGTGCGGGAGGCAAGAAATAATGGTGATGAGGTGCTTGCTTTAGAGCTGGAGGAAAAATTAATACTTTTACATAAACAGTCGGACTACATCAGGCGGCTCCGCGTTCAAGTGGAACGATCACTCGGGTGTGTCAAACAGACTTTTCCATTTGTTGGGTTGCCCGCACGTGGCAAATGTGGAAAAAAAATCGGGCTGAGCTTGGCACAGGGTTGACATGCGGAATGCTACTACAAAACTTTATATGGCGATGCCGCGAAAACTCGGACTACGAAGGTGGCTATCCTAGAGGAGATAAACATTTCCGTGGTGAATGGGAAGAATGGGAGAAGCTGCTGGATGTGACACCCCGTGTGTGTCACAGTCCTTTGGTTGTACTAGTACTCCGTACAGTACGGCTGTCAGTGGTTTAGGGTTTCCGACGGCTTAAGCCGAGTTTCACTCAATCTAACTTACTTCTTATCTTAATTGAAAGCATTCTGAGTTCTTCCCACAATATATAGTCGGCACTATATATTTGACAGGTTATGGTGCGCCAGGCACCTTCCACTACTTTTGATTTCATGAGTGGCTAAGCCAATCCGCTTGGTGGGGCGTTGGGGGCACAATTTGATGTCGCGATTTTCGCAGTTGCGGTTGAGGGCTAGTTTCGGGCGGATTCATTTTGGACTCGCTACAGCGTGCGCCTGTCTGGGATTTTTTTGTATTGCCCGCGTTGGATTACACTCGACTGGAGCTTGATCAACTTTTGTCGTGGGACTCCTTGGCCGTCGCGTTTCGATCTTGCAAATTCACAGTTACGGCCTCTTTATTTATCCGTTCCGGCACTGCATTTTACGGCTCTCGACCAATCGCTTTTACGTATCCGACCGACATCGGCCCTCTACCCCAACGCTCCCACCTACTGGATTTTCATCATGAGTGTAAATTCCCACGTCACGCCTCCCTTGTGGGGCTCACAATCGCATTCGACTAGACACGACTTTTTCACGCGACGTCGGGTCTCGTTACAGACCGACGCCGAATTTTCCGGGAGTTGCCCTCACCGCTCCGGACCGGACTCGCGCCACGGCCGTCCAGAATTCTACTTGGGACATCGACATCATCAAGAGGATTTCGCGCGACGCCTTGGGCTCCAAAGAGGACACCTTTCATGGAGATGAAGTACGCTGCAACACGCTCTGGACTTCAATTGCAAAATCTTTGCAGCACGCGTTCGAGCAGAAGGACCCCGCCAACGCCGCTCTTTTTGATTTGGTGGATGCGACCAAGGAGGTCAACGCCATCTTCAATGCTATTCTATTTTCGACCTTGACTTCGTTGACATCACCAAATTCGCCGGCACGACGTTGGGTAGAAGCCTCGGGACGGGCTTCACCTCGAGATCACCAAGAGATTGATCCCTCGCGTGGTTCGGCCTCTTGGGCATTACGAAGAGCTTTGCTCTATTTCTTTCGACGACAAGAAGGACCCCGACCCCACTATCTTATCCAAGATCGTTCGACGATTGCCTGACTGCTATTGGCAACGGCGCTTCTGGGCCTCTCGACGACATGATGGCCAAGAAGCAACTGCTGGCTTCCCTCGACACGGAGTTCTACGACAAGGTGCTTACCCCGCTTCGTCTCGCGACGTTGAGTTGGCCAAAGTCGAGCTCGAGGACATCTACGCCCACATTCTTGAGATTTGGGATGCGAGCGCCGGCAAGCGCAAGCACGTGCCCTTCGTGGACAAGTCGAACGTCCTGTACTCTGGTCTACCGTCCGACGTTGACGTGAAGGCCTTGATTATAGACTTTCAATTCCACATCGACGCCGCCAACAAGGTGCTTGCCACGCTATTCGACGAAAGTGCGAACGACGAGCCGGCGACGAGGTGGCCGGCTCCGTCTACGGGCAAGCCTTCGGGCAAGCCAGGTGTGCATTTTCCACCCTCCTCCTGGCGTGACCGCCAGAACCGTCGGGAAGATGGGAAATTTCACGGCCGAGGACGTAAATGGAAACACCGCGTTGCCACTTCGCCCCTCCCCAAGGGCGGGAATTGGTCACAAGGCCGCGGGCGCCGCGACGAGAAGCATTTCCTCATGCACTCCGTTTCTTTCCACGTCGTCTCCAAACAAAGCGTTCGTGCCATCGTGCCTGAGTGTGTCCGTTGCCCTCCGGGGTATTGGCATGACTCCGCGCATTGTCCCACCGCCGACATCGAGTGCGACGCATGCGTGATTGAGCAAGCCGACGACGCCGGCGGCCTCTCGTGTCCGCCTTCCAGACCGCGTTTGACACTGAGGACGACACGGCCTTTGCTCGTCTTTGTGCACAACATGATCATCCCTTGGTTCGGCAGAACGAGGAGCCTTTCACGTTCTCCGAGCACATTGGCGTGGGGCTCCGTGCACAGTACGCGGGATTAACGCCATCACAACCCTCCCTCCTTGCTACCCGCGTGCATGAGGCGCGCACCGCTCTCCGTGAGCTCAAGCAGGTGGCTGGTGGTGCTGGGTCCGACTCCCAGCACTTTCCGATGGTGCACTTCGGCTCGGCCACGCCCTCCGTGATCGACGAGGCCGTCGTGGAACGTGAGCCGCAAGTGGCGATCGAGACCGAAGAGGACGCGGTACTTTACCCGAAGCAGTTCATTGACAACGAGCCCCCCTTCGAGAAATCTTTCATGGACAACATGTCTGTGCAGTTGGGCTTCTTTGAGCCCGAACCAAAGGTGTCAGCTAATTCCTTTACCCCTCTGCCTCCGTACATTTCTTCCACGCATGATTCAGCTAGCGTGGCTGACACGGAGTCCGACGACGAGGACTTGCATGATGCCGTCCCGCCGCCCGCTCCACGGGTTGGTGGTGTACGGACACCGTCAATCGGCACCTTTCTCACGGCAGCAGCACTCCCTGCTCTGTTTCTGTGTGTGAGCATCGTCTTGATCGACACCGTCACCGCCACTACCCTTTGTGATGTGAAAATTGCTCCACGGTCGGTGGTGTACGGGCACTACTCTGGTTATCAGAATTGCACACTGGACTACTTCACTGAACCCGACCTTCTGGACAGTGGACCGACTGACTCCTACAACATCTTCAATCTGGACTCTGGTTTCCTGAACTCTGACTGTTTCGGCATCTACAGTCTGGACTTTCAATTTGAGAACTACAACAACTACAATTTATGTGAACTCTACTCTGTGGACCACTTCCGAGGTGGCTAGAGTTGCTTTGGGGAGCCTAGTAGCACAACTAGATCTGTTCCACAGGCACAGCAGCCTTCAGTGCGTAGTGCTAGCTAAAATCGTTGGGACCACCCTGGCCAAGAGCACACCCTGGCCCCCGCTAGAAATTTGTTTCCACCGCTTGAGATGGTGTGTTTTGTTTCCCCTAACAATCTGCCTGCTCCACCCTAACTCTTCCTCCGTAATAGTACAGGGTGGTGTGCTGGATGTGACACCCCGTGTGTGTCACAGTCCTTTGGCTGTACTAGTACTCCGTAGAGTACGGCTGTCACAGGTTTAGGGTTTCCGGCTTAAGCCGAGTTTCACTCAATCTAACTTACTTCTTATGTTATCTTAAGTGAAAGCATTCTGAGTTCTTCCCACAATATATAGTCGGCACTATATATTTGACAGAAGCGCCTACTAGAAGACGCCGCCGCAGACTTCTTCGCGAACGACCCTATACAAGACCTGGATCCAGCACTTGGAGTTACACATGAGGGTGATATGGACGAGTGGGACTTCGACAGGGAGGAATATGAGGAAGATTCTTGAGCATACCTTACTCTGGAATGTCACCTACGCTTTCACGATTGGCACTACCACTTGGACGTGCCTCCGCGTTATCACGACTGGCACTACCACTTGGACCTGCCTTCGCGTTATCATCGTGTTCCTGCTCCTCGTCGGAGTCTGAGGCCAAGTCAATAACACATTTCTCGCTATGACCTTGTTTTCCAATTTCTCGTAAATGGCTTGTATTTTTGGTGAGAACTTTTTACGTTTGTTCCCAGCAACGATGACCATCTGCACGTGTTTTACAGAAGCTTGCTGTGAACATATCAGGAATGTAGACAATTCCGGACAGATAAGTATTCTAGGAGTTACAGGTCGTGTTGCATACCAAGAGTTGATTGATGGATGCATCTTGACGAGCCCGCTTGGCACTAGTTTTGGCATCTTCCTTTGAAGGAAGGCTGTTGGCAATCTTCTCCAGGGTTGTAGCCTGCTTGTGCGCCAAGGTAGCGGACTGCTTGATATGTTCGGAAAAATAGCCCACATGACAAATATAAACTTGAGAATCTTAATCTAAAAAGGGAACCGATTTATGCTTACAACCGGTCATAATAAAGGATGCAGAACTAATCCGTATTTTTGTGCGCAAGCTAAAGTGAATATGCACCTTAAGAAGTGTCCTACCTGCTCTTCCTTTTGTTCTTGGGTCAGTCGCTTGTTTTTAGCCAACAAGTCCAAGCGCTCTTGTGCAAGATGATTGTTGACTTTGTCGCGAAGCGCGTGCGCTTCCTTCTTGGCTTGGATAGCCGCGGACCGAGCATTTTCGGCTTCAGCGGCTGACTTGCCGCACTTCAGGTCGGTCACGGCGAGAGCGGCTTCATCCAACACCCTGAATAGCAGGGTTCCCAACATGAGGAAAATTTATGGTTGCACCATTTCGGATGTACACATAAAAGGTGTAACCACGAAACATGCAGGAATGTGGCAAAGGTACGATGCACTCACTTGTACTTTTGGCAGTCCTTTTCATGCTTGTTCACTTCAGCCAATTTTGGCACGTATTCCTCGCTCGCCTTGTCTTCAATGGCTTCAAGCTGCTTGCTCATATCAATTTCCCTCTTTCGACGATCTTGTGCTGCAGTGGTCGCTATCCTAAGCTGGTCGACTATCGTTGAATACTGGATTGAAATACCGACATCTTTCGCTAGCTTGACCATTTGTACTTGGTTGGGCCATTTTTTATTCACCTCGTTGAATTGAATTATGCTCTTGAAGAGAGTGATTTTCTTCTCTAATACGCGCGCTACACTACCATACCTTGCCCTGGTTGGACACCCCAGTTCACTGATTTATCCTTCGCGCTATTTGCTTTCCCTTTCGCTGATTTCGTTTTTAGGGCATCGGATTGTAGAATTTCGGAAGGGGGCTTTTCAGGGGGGGGTTCCGTCGTCGTCTTCGTCATCTTCAGGAGTAGACTCCTGGGTTTGGGCATCAGGCTGCGTGGGTGCGGGTGGGGAAGCCTTTTCCGTTTGGGGAGGCGGACTCATTTGGAAGAATAGGGGAACAATGGCGACAGGATTCTCCACTTCCTTTACGGTAGAGATATTCGGGGTGGCAGAAGCCGCTTCTTTCATGACTGGTTCCGAAGAAGCCGGGGTTGGCGCGGAGGGCGGTTGCAGGGTATTCGTGATGTTTGCGAAGGGTACTTGAGGGCTCGGGTTTGACTTCAGATTTTTCAGCACACTTGCAAGTAAATCACTGGAAACGAGCGGTGAACCTGCGGTTACGGCTGCCGAGTTGCCCCCCTGTGATATCTGCCCGAGCATATTTAAAATGTCGTCCATGCTGTAGCGTGTACCCTGCGAGGCTGAGCGTTGAGGCTTTTACAAGGATGTTTTCAAAAGCGCTTCAGCTTGCAAACGAAACTGAGTTTGAAATCTGATTCCACGTGTCCTGATTTAATTTGAAGTTTGGTACCGTTAAATCCTTTCGGCGAGGACGAAACTGCGAGGCACCTCTAGAGGTGCCTCGCAGTTTTGTCCTCGTTCCTCGTTGCAGAAATCAGCAATCGTCAGCCACTCGACGTCGCGTTTGGTCGCGTTCGATGTATTACGTGATACTTCTACGAGGACTCTGCACCCATGATGCAAGAGATGCGCGCGGCCAAAATTCCTCGTTGAAATCGCCATGCGCGGCGAGGAATTCCATGATGCAAGAACTGTAATGCACTCTGCAGCGTGGTTAGATGCGGCACGAGAGTCTTCGCCGAAATGCGTTGTGCAAGGAGGGTCGCTTACACGCGCGAGGTTCGAGGCTGCACGAATAGATGTCAGACTCTAGGTCGCGAGTGGATGTTCGGCGCGAGGACGCAAGTGGGTGCCAGGCGTGAGCTCGTGAATGAGTGTGAGAAGAGAGGTCGCGACTAGGCGATGTTACGTGCACGTGTGAGGTCGCAAGTGTTAAAAAAACAAAAAAAACGGAGCCTTGCGCAACCCGGCGGCTCCGGCGTGACCCGTATCCGAGGGAGTCCGGGCTACGTTGGATCCGTCTCCGGGAGAGCCTTGAAAATCCTGGCTCCGGCTTGACCCGTATCCGAGGGATTCGAGGCTACCTTGGATCCGTCTTCGTAGGAGCCATGGAAATCCAGGCTCCGGCTTGACCCGTATCCGAGGGATTCTAGGCTACCTTGGATCCGTCTCCGTCGGAGCCAAGGATAACCTGGCTCCGACGGAGACGGAGTGGCTCCGTTGTTGACACTGCCCTGCTCGTGTAGTCTCTGCTGCCATACAGTAAACACTCAGTATTAAGGAATTCACCGTTAAGGAATCAGCCAGCGTTTGGGGTCACGATTTTAGTGATTTGGCTGGCTGGACCAAAAAAAATAAGGAAGAGGTCCGAAATAAGGAAGGCCGTCGCTGGCTGACATGCTTTCGGCAATCTTAAAATAAGGAATTGACGCTGGCATAGCTTGACGCGGTGCACATGGCTAATTATTGCACATGGCATTAGGCAATTGCAGGCAGTTCTTCGTAGTGAGACTGTGATAGTATGCCGTCCTTCATGTCCGTGTGAAGCTCTCTAAGCTGTTGCCTACTCGCTGGATCCATTTTATCACTTCGAAAAAACAGCACACAGTTTTCTCGAAAATTTCAGTTTGTAAGGCTGAGGAAGATAACGAATGGCGCTGGCTGGCTCATGAATCGCGTTCCTTCTAATGAACGAATTCATTAGCACGCTGGCGCTGGCGGGGGGGGGTCACGATTTTAGTGATTTGGCTGGCTGGAGCAAGATCTCTGTTTCATTAAATATGAGTGTCACTGTATGTGCATCCGGGTACTTAGGTGTAGATGGGAATTCTCTAAAAGTCCGCTTCGATTGGCGATCTTCTTCGTCGAAGGAAGACTCAGTAATTCTAGACACTAGTTTGCGTTTTCGTTGCGTATCTTGAGTGAGTAATTCCATAGAATCGTCGTAATTTTTAATAGGAACTTGCGAATGAGATATGTTGCTCGAGGATATTGCTAAAAGCTGAGATAATTCCGGCATAAACGTCTGGTCTTGTGGTTTATTTTGTTGCAATAAATAAATAAGCATCGACACATCTAAATCGTCGTCTGAGCCTGAGCCATTAGAAGGTGATGATGGCGCATCTAACTCGTCATATTCATAGTCGTTGCCTAAATTTGCACCACTATCAAAGTGCACGCCATTTCCGACAGCAGTTGCGCCATGAGAACCTCCCGAGTCTTGTGCCGCCTCTTCTGAGACCTCGTAACGACGCTCAAATGCATTCGAGGAGTCCGATCGCACAGGAATAAGACGAACGCGCACGCGCAATTCTGTCGCCGGTTCATTGAGAAGTGTGTCTTTGTCTCGTTGAAATTCATCTCCTTACCTCTCGACCAACAAGCTCACTCCGACATCGTTTGCGTCGTTGTCAGGGTTGATCCTCCTATGATCTCGCAAAGCGCCTTGTCTAGACGACTCCGCAACATCAGAGGCGGCGCTTTGAGCCACAAGTAGAGTGATAAAAATTAAGCGTACACTCGAAGGAACACACATTTTTATTACGAGCGTTGTGCGCGTTCAACTAAAATTTACAGTTGCAACTTATAGTTGTAACTTACAACTTGAAACCTGGAAGTTCCACGTTACTTTAATTTTCCACGTGGCCCATGTCATCGAGCATCTGAACAAGGACTTTTCAAGCATGATGCAAGAGGTAGAATTCGCTCCTCATCAGATTTCAGTTTTTTTCTTTTTTTAATCTGGCGAGGATTCGAGCCGCGACTGTCCTCGCGCGACCAGCTATGACACATAAAATCCTCGCGCGATTTCAACGAGGATTTCATGATGCAAGAACTGCATTGCATCCCTCGTCACAATATGCAGCCCTCGCTTAAACCAACCCCCGATACACACAGCTGCCTAGCGCCCCTTCATTTATATTTTTCACATATATATATGCGTTGTTGCAAACTTGTAGTATTATTATGTATTATTTTACCCTGCATGATTTCTGTTGTGTGAATAGCTGATATTGTTGACCGAGCACGTCGAACCCTGCCGTCACTGAAATAAGCGTTATATACTGGTCCAAATCTGATGAACGGAAGCGGTGACTATTTTGAACAGAGTGAAATAAATGCCTGCGAATACTATCACGGAAAGATCAACACAATCAGAATAGCTCATGTCAAAAAAATAATTTGTCCCGTATTCATCGAAAGTTATCAAGTTCTCAAGTTATTTGAATAGTCTACTATATGTACTTGAAATGTGAACCTTACAATAATGTTTCTGATACCTCTTTATATATTTAGTATAATAATAATCGTTATAAATATACATTGTGCAGTATGCGTTGGCTTTCATTAGAAGATAATACTGCGAATATACAGGTTGGCACACTAAAACTACGACATCGGAAATCGGGCCATATCTCATCATGACGTTAAGCCATCAGAAATTTCTCCCATAAGCTGCATGCGCAGCTCGAGTAGATATATCGACATGAAATGGTAATCGACTTTGGGAGCGACGGAGCGACGGAGCGACGGAGCGACGGAGCGATGGGGCGACGGGTAGAAATTATTTCCCCCAAAATCACCCCCTCCGACACCATACATATAATGGACGGCCCCATCTGCCACCCTTATTTTTTGTCGGATTGTCGGTGGCCGATTTGGGTGCCACTAGTGACTGGGGATGCACCGTAATTATTTCCGATTTATTGCATGCTCCCCGAATTAATTATGAATTAATGTAGTTTTGTGTTACACGTGGTGACGTGTGGGTGGGGGTGACACTTTGACAACATGTTGTGAAGGTTAGACCGCGCGCTTCTAGGCACATTTCAGGGTTGCATGGTCTGTCGGTCTTGTCAACATGCATGCAACAAAGTTTCGATAAAGTCCTATGGGCAGAATATGCGCCGTAACCCTAGTACGCGTAACACGACTCGTACGTGAAATACATAAAAGTTGCGCGTTTTCGTGCGGTGATGCACGCCCTGGTGGGGCAATTATAACTATGTGTGGGCCCTGCACCCTTCCACCAAGTGTCATTAGCATCACACCATGCAGCTTGATGCAATGCTAAAGTGACTCGCTTACACCGAAAACGTGTAGTAGTTTTAACGGGCCAAACTGTATTTGGTTCTTCTATTGCTTCACGAGAACAATGCGAACGTGAATTTTCTCTCGCGCGCAAAACGTGCTAAACTTTCAGAGTCTGTAGGGCACGGATTAAATCATTCACGGGACGGACAGTGTCTTCCATTAGTGATGACATAGGGTTCACCTTGCTTCATTTATTTATATGTTGTTGAAATTTGTTAGATTATCTGAGGCGTGAGGGCGGAACATCATTGGCTTCTGAACACCTTTTGTTACACTTTTGTCCATCCCGACTACATGCTTGCACACTCCTTGTTTGTGTTCCACCCATCCCCAGCATTATTTATTTTATTTTGGGCGTGGGTGGGGATTTTGGGTTATTTTCAAATATATGTGCTTTTCAGTGTTGAAATTATTTCGTTGACATTGATTATTGATATAATGACATGAAAAAAATTCAATGTCATATAGTTAACTCTTGATCCTTGACAAAATTATTTTCATCTTTGAAGTATATCTGTTACACGCCAATCCCGCGGCGCGATTAATCGCGCCCCGTTTACGCCAATCCCGCCCGGCGTGATTGGCGTTGTGAAAAATGTCACGACAATCGCGCCTCATAGAGCCTGCAAATTGTAAGCTATATACTTCAGCCATGTTCAACAAAGAAAACGTAGAAAACCGTACTTCTCTGACATTTGGCGCGATTGGCGTGGGGCGCGATTGGCGTGTAACATATCAATGTGCGACTGGTGACACGTATTGAATTGATGACGTGTCTTAACCATTTTATGATCTTGCAAGATTTGCACAACTTTTTGTTATCTAAAAACTTTGGGTGTGTGTTGACTTGTCAATTCTTGGTCTTGAAGAGTTCCGTAAGCGTACTCTCAGAGTCCCAAGTTCTAAGCAGATTTGTATATCATATAATATATAATGCAATTGGTTTGTAAGGACGACATGCTGCACTTCTTGTACCACCTGCACGTGTAACTCCGAGGCGACTCGAGGTATGCCCACATGTCACATTTGTGGAATTGACCGGGCCGCTGTCTTGCTCTATATGTTGAGTTGACATACCCCCCCCCTCCCCCCCCCCGCGGTGGATGATACCGTCCTGAAGTTTTCCAGGGCCCATTTTTCTGGGTGCCCCTGTTTTGCGTGTTGTGTTCCCGTGCGCGGCGCGGCAGGGTGTATACATATATATATATGGTCTCAGATTACTCATACTTGTGCATCCTGCTTCGCCCACTGCATCGATGTGTTGTGTTTGCAAGCATTTGACATGCTGCCTGTTAATGTGAACCGCCAATCCTAGTGATAATCCTCACCGGGGCGACTACATTGTGGAATCCGAAGGAAATCCCAAATACAGCAAGAAGTGATAATTGAAAGAAATGGATTCCACATCGCGGACAGTGTATGATATTGACAGGTTAGCTGCCAAGCGTGGTAACATTAACGGAATTATCTGCTGAGCCCGTGAGACATGTATTGCTACTAGGGTGCCAATCCACGGAGGTGACTGCCCCAGCATGCCCATCGAGTGCATTCACCACACACGGGTGAGCATCCAACTGCAACCACAGTCCTCACCAATCACACCACTCGTGTCACACCCCCTCTCCATCTGTTACATACCAATTAATGCGACATTAATTGCATTTATTCCCAAAACTCACGTCGAAGTCGCCAATCATCGTTCACAATAACACCAGTTAACCCGATCCATCGCTTTGAAGTAATGCGTCCCCACACTACACATCTATACACACAATCACCTTTGTTTCCCCATACGGTTGCACACGCGGCTTAATTTAACTTAATCTATCCCTGTAATGCAAGACTGATAACCTCCCCCCATCTTATTGCCATTTTATCTGAGGCTCGCTCTTTCTCTAAATAGAGATATATTACTTCCAAATCACTCGAGGTTGGACATGCCATTTTTGAGAAATGCTGCTCACAACTCGACTTGATACCGCATGCACTTTCTCCCACGTTACTATGGCCAAATTTGGATGAGGCCGGGCCCTGAGGAGTTATAGTCCAGCCTCAGAGTACAATCTGCTCCGGGTCCAGCGATAGCACCCTGACATACGACGAAGCGCTTGGGGGCCGGGCGGGCATGAGGGAGCATGGGGAGCACGTGGCATTAGCACTTCTGCTAGAGATGCTGATGCACTTTGGGAGGGGAATGACCTGAACTAGGGGTGCCGCACTTTTGGGAGAAGCAAAGAGGCCATACCGCCCCTGTTATCACGCTCCCATTGAACCCCTCCACACCCCGGTTACCAGTCTCCCCTTCGACCAGACTCAATGCCTCAGTCAGCCACACGGCTTACTGGTGATTGATAGAAGCAGGGCTTGTGGACATCGCGCCTCCGCTATGCTAAAGAAGGAGCAGGTTCACCTGGGAATCAAGTGCCAGCTCCGGGAGGACAGAGCTGAAAGAAGTCGCCCCTACGTCACTACCCCATATGTCACCTAGATCGACCCGACGCAGCTCATTGCGAAGGCTATGCAGGCTCCACTCCACGACCTGTTCCCGCCAATCTTACCCGCTCGTCAGACAGGCTTTTCAGCATCGAAGTCACCAGCAAGGGTGTGCTACTGCCATCCTCATGAGATAGGAGAAACAAAAAATAAGCGATGATAAAATAAAGTAGCTGCACCTTTATCCGCTTGACACTATGCCATGGGGATGAGTGATCCTAAACGCTCTGATGATCGATCCGGGTGGCTCTGATGATCGATCCGGGTGGCTCTGAGGATCGATCCGGGTGGCTCCGATGATCGATCCGGGTGGCTCCGAGGATCGATCCGGGTGGCT
>LGRX02012186.1:0-11689 GCA_001247695.2 Cymbomonas tetramitiformis
GACTACAGCGACATGCGCCGAGTCTTAAAGCCGCGGACTATAGCAAGTGGCTGCTTCATGCCTGTCGGCACTTTGACATGCGCCGAGTCTTAAAGCCGCGGACTATAGCAAGTGGCTGCTTCATGCCTGTCTGCACTCTGACATGCGCCGAGTCTTAAGGGTAGGGTGCCGCAAGGTTTCATTTTCAATGTTCAGTGACAAAACTGAATAACTGCCGCGAATCAGAATTTCTTGTTAAGCATATGGTATACTTTGATGCTAATTTTCGTATTCTTATTGGCTATATTACCCCCGCATGTGCTATATGCCTAGAAACTAGAGCTCAAGGGCTGTTCGAATCTGTCATCCGATCGTCAATGCGGTCAACGACGTGCGAAAAATGACAATCCGCGCGTCTTGCACCTGCCTCTCTCTCTACTGAAAAACACCGTTGTCGGCTGCAACGAAGTTCCGTGCACTCCTGGCATAAGTTTCCCTGCGTGTACACAGTTTTTTGGTTGAAGAATGGATGATATTGACGCAGAATTTCCCGCGCCTCCTGACCTTTCCAACCCTGCTCTCAACCTAGTCGCATATTCCGTTTTGTGCCCAGCGCGCGATCTCAGCTTGCAAGAAGTTCAAGACCTTATCACCGATGTTTCGAACCGAGACCTCCCACATGACGCCGACCGACGCAAGCTGATGTTCCAGACCATCATCGCGTGGAGAGAGACGGTATTTTTATTCTTGTCCTTGTCCTTGCTTGCCTTCGCTCCTAGCAAGATTCATCCTTGTGTTAAGAGATAGAACTTAAGGTGTTCCACGCAGGTTTCGTTTCTGCATTTTGTTAATTGTTCAGTCCACGCACTGCTTCTACGATCCTCACTCGAGCGCAAACCTGTTTCTTGGTATGATGCGTGCAGAAAGGCAGGGCGCCACATCCTAGCTGGGTGGTGGATAGTGTACGCGCTTTGTGGCCTGCTGAACGCACAACTGCTGGCTACATGGGCTATCGCGCCAAGTAACTTGCACCTATCTAGATTCCTAAAAATGCCGCCTAAGAAAAGTGCCAAGCGTTCATCCAACATGGCTGCGGTCAATGCAGCTCGCTTACAAAGACTTGGGAACACACCACCGGTGATAGATACCTCTAGCGTCGAACAAACCCCCCCCTTAATAGATTCGCGTCCAGTCCCTTGCACTCCTATCTTTTCAATCAGCGAAGCTCTTCAGAATGCCGCCCCCATAGTGCAACATGCTGTGGCCCACGAGCCTGCTTCACCTCCAACACACACAGCAGCTGCATCACCATATCGTACTCCTCGCCCAGCCTCGGCTTCTCCAGCAGTTGGGAAAAGGTTGGCGTCTGGACATTTTCGGAGAGGAATCCCTGTTGGACCTCGCTACACACCTACCAAGGTGAGCACGCATGCCTTTCTCACATCCTGTTGTGTGTTATGTATGCTTTGTCCATAAACTAACTACCTCGTGTTCGCTCTTTCCTATGCAGGACAAAAGCAAGTCTCGGTTTCGAGTGGACCAATTTGCTTTTGAAAAGATGTTGGAAGGTTTAGATGGACAACGTGTCCTAGTAGATCTTGGATGTCTATTGGACTTCTTACAGCACGATGTTAGATGTTCTCGGTGCTTGAAAGGTAGCCAGTCTTTTGTTATGGTTTCGTAATAGTTATCTATTATTACGTGTCAAACTTGTATTACTTGCCTTTTATACTTGAATCTTATCACCTTTCGTTTTCTTGAAATGTAGGGAAACTCCTACCTGTACCATCACAACTGGATACTACCCATGCCCGTCTTGGTATACAAGGACTAGCTTGCAACCTTCACCTTCGGTGCAACTATTGTACAAACAAAGTGGACTTTCCCACTTCCAAGAAGTTAGAGAACAACACTCATCAAAGTGAGGTGAACCTGTTGCACGCCGTTGGCATCCAGAACGCTGGACTGTGCCCAGCAAAGGTAGAAAAGTAACACCGACCCCTCCCACGCGGGTTGCCGACGGTATCGTGCCCCCCTTCCGGACGGCTCTTTCCACCCATGGTGTGGGGTGGAGAGTGCTAAGCCCGATTGGAAGATCCACCTCCCCCACGGCAAATTCTTGGTGAAGGACTCGCCCCCTGGCTACTACGAATCCATCGAGGCGGTGTTCAAGAAGTTTGCGGCCAAGCCCCTCTTGATGAAGCAGCTCCACTCCACCGACACCAACTCGAATGAGAGCGTCAATGGCATGGTGGTGAAGGGCTTCCTCCCGTGCGGCAAGGCTCAGCAGAACGGCCAGTCTGGGGTTTACGCCTGGGCTTGCTGTCACACTATCTGCTCCAAGAACGAGGGGCCGGCCTACCGCCAGGAGCTGTGTAGTCGGCTAGGGCTCCCTACCACGGATGCCATGGTTCGTCTTGATGGGCGGTTGGGTGAGAAGAGGAAGGCGGCACGTGAGACCCGGGGCACTCACAAGGGAAAGGCTGCCAGGTTGAGGAAGAGGCTGCATAAGGCCGACCGTAATGCCGGCGCCCGGGTACAGGCTACTTACGAGACGGGCGGTGACTTAGATAAGGATTGCTATGGTAATGTATTTACCGAGGTAGTTGATGATTAGACACATATTGTATGAGTATTGGATGTATTATATGTATTATATGAGATATTATGTGATAATTAGATGGTTTCTGGGGGTAAAATATATAGGGTTTGGGGTACTTAGAGCATATTTAGAACCTATAGACGGCTATGGGATGATAACCCACGCTTAGAATGATGTTTTAGGTGTCTAAAAATGCAATAAAATCAAAAATCAAATTAGGCAATTTTGAGATTTGAATTTTACGGCGCCGGCGGTGCAAAACCTGAGACCCCCTGGTAGTATTTTAACCATTTTTCAAAATTGCCTAATTTGATTTTCGTTTTTATTGCATTTTTAGACACCTAAAACATCATTCTAAGCGTGGGTTATCATCCCATAGCCGTCTATAGGTTTTATCACATAGAAAAAAAAATAAACAAGTGTAACTTTCCTTACCAGTTTTTCGGCCTAAGTACGGACTAAAGCCGACATTGTAAACCCGAAATATTGAAAATTTTAGAATGTCGATTTTTTTTCGGGGTTAATCCCCCCCTAAGGTCCAACTTTGTAAGTCATCATATCCTCAAATTCGCACTCCCCAATTTATTATGATTTTTGCAAATAAATGGGGTAAAAAGCCCCCAAAAAGGCGGCACCCTACCCTTAAAGCCGCGGACTATAGCAAGTGGCTGCTTCATGCCTGTCTGCACTCCGACATGCGCCGAGTCTTAAAGCCGCGGACTACAACTAGTGGCTGCTTCATGCCTGTCGCACTCGACATGCGCCGAGTCTTAAAGCCGCGGACTATAGCAGTGGCGCTTCATGCTGTCTGCACTCCGACATGCGCCGAGTCTTAAAGCCGCGGACTATAGCGAGAGGTCGCTTCATGCTGTGCCTGCCCTCCGACATGCGCCGAGTCTTAAAGCCGCGGACTTAGCGAGTGTCGCCATGCTTCGTCACTCCGACATGCGCCGAGTCTTAAAGCCGGGGACTACAACTAGTGGTTTTCATGCGTGCGCACTCTAAGCCGCGGACTATAGGGAGGGGCTGCTTCATGCTGTCACTATGGCATGCGCCGAGTCTTAAAGCCGCGGACTATAGCGAGTGGCTGCTTCATGCTGTCTACAATCCGACATGCATGCCGAGTCTTAAAGCCGCGGACTACAACTAGTGGTCGCTTCATGCGCATCACACTCGACATGCGCCGAGTCTTAAAGCCGCGGACTATAGCAAGTGGTACTTCCTTTTTTGCACTCGACGTGGGCCGAGTGTTGAAACCGCGGATTATAGCAATTTGCTTCATGCCTCCGCACTCGACATGCGCCGAGTCTTAAAGCCGCGGACTATAGCAAGTGGTCGCTTTCATGCCGCTACACAATCCGACATGCGCCGAGTCTTAAAGCCGCGGACTATGGGAGAGGTCGCTTCATGCTCTGCTCGCACTCTGACATGCGCCGAGTCTTAAAGCCGCGGACTGTAGCGAGTGGCTGCTTCATGCCTGTCTGCTCAGGACGGATAGTCCTAAAGTTGACAGTTTACAGAGAAATCTTTGTACTTTGAGCGCACGTAACGGGTGGTATATGGGATGTAAGGGGCATGTGCGACATACCACTAGGTCGCAATTTGAGTCTACTAAACATAGATACTTCATATGCCATCATTCAAGGTCGTATGATCAAATTATGCCTGATACCGCATAAAAGCTGATATTCCATACTGCAAAAGGGACTTCGTCTTTGAGGTGTTAACAATCACTAGTAGGATTCCTAGATTGACATCTGTCATCGGCCAATCACCAGCAGCACATGCCTGATTCTGTTACTCCTCCACCAATTATCAGGCGGATCATGATACTTGAATTGCCATTGCATATGTTCTCCTGGAATCTACCATGAATCATTTCATTACAGATCTTCTCCTGAAATCTGCTTTATCATCGATTATTTTCCCACTCGCTCACTCATGTGAATATTCGATAACTCCCCATTATTCGCGAGTGGGGCATGCACGCTCGGGGCATGGGGCATGGGGCATGGGGCATGCCTTGCCCCAAGCATGGGCCACACCTTGCCCCATGGGGCATACCAATGGGGCATACGCCTTGGGGCATGCCCATGGAGCATACCTCCGGGGCACACCCACCCAGGGCATCCGCCTTGGAGCATACCCATGGAGCATGCCCCTTGCCCCATGGGGCATGCCCCTTGCCCCATCATGGGGCATGCCCCTTGCCCCATGGGACATGCCTTGCCCCATGGGCCAAACCTTGCCCCATGGGGAATACCAATGGGGCATACGCCTTGGGGCATGCCCATGGAGCATACCTCCGGGGCATACCCACCCAGGGCATCCGCCTTGGAGCATACCCATGGGGCATGCCCCTTGCCCCATGGGGCATGCCTTGCCCCATGGGCCACACCTTGCCCCATGGGGCATACCAATGGGGCATACGCCTTGGGGCATGCCCATAGAGCATACCTCCGGGGCATACCCACCCAGGGCATCCGCCTTGGAGCATACCCATGGAGCATGCCCCTTGCCCCATGGCCCACACCTTGCCCCAGGGGGCATACCAATGGGGCATACGCCTTGGGGCATGCCCATGGGGCATACCTCCGGGGCATACCCACCCAGGGCATCCGCCTTGGAGCATACCCATGGGACATGCCCCTTACCCCATGGGGCATGCCTTGCCCTGGGGCATGAGCCTTGGGCCATACACCTTGCTGTTCGTGCCTCCCGGTACAGTCAATGTGACACCGCGACGACACTTCCATCGCCATGGCATGGTAGATTTTGCTCCAAATTGCGATAATAGACTGAAATGTCTGATTTCAGTCGATCGTGTATGACCGTGACATGATGTCGTCGGGGCTGTCTATAAATAATATTCGATATGGTCTTGAACGATTCTTCTGAATTTCTGAATTTCAAATTCTGATTCGTCATCGCCATCGTCACTTTGCGATGTTGACATTGTCAGGGGGGCAGATCGGGGGCATGCCGTATGCAGGGGGCAATAATAATAATAATATTATTATTTAATATTCGCAAATAAGGGCTAAGCCATATTTGCGACACCACCTAAGCAACCCTCATTTTTTAAATTGTCATAATTGTACCCCTCTCGCCCCCTCGCTTCCCGTGTCGAAAAGGGGGGCGAGGTACATTTTCGATTACGATGGTCGTCACTGGCATAATGACCATAGTAGCGAGCCCGAGCGGAAGTGCCGGCGAAGCCGGCACGACGCGAAGGGGGAGCGATACTGACTCGATCGTCGATTCGAAACTACCATTCCCGACAAAGCGAGGCGATGATACTCCCTCATTTTTGGGATGTCATATCATCCAAAAAATGGCATATCACTCGGGTAGAATGTGAATAGTATGGGGCGCTTATAGTAGGTTCTTATATAAAGGGATCTCCGTTGAACTCGCGTGGGAGATGTATTTCACGCGAATTCCTCGTTAATTCAACGGGGCTCCTGGTAATCATGATGGAGAGAGAGTAAATAAGGTAATCGAATTTCACGTGAAATACCTCGCGAAACATGTATTTCACTCATTGGTGTGGCAGGAGCTAGGGTAGCGCCGCAGGCTTGAAATGCATTGACTATGCATGCTGGATTCATACGAATACAGTGAATACTACTAACCTCTGCTCCTTATGATTTGGAACCGGGTCAAATTACCTTACTTAATCAGCAGCAAAGCGCGAATGCCAACGGGCGACACAGACGAACTTCCGATCTCACGATCGCCAGACGCTAACGATGACAGTGCCACTGCAATCGCGTATATTTACCGCGACGCCACCCACACGTTATGGCATGACATGTTGGGACGCAAAAAGCGAAGCACTCTCGCGCACATGATCCTACGGTCAGATGGCCTAGTGAAGATCTCTTGTTGAGATCGATCCGCCTAGTAATACATCATTATTAAATCATCGCCGCCATTCGTAGTTATCCTCAGTTCTACCTGACATCTGATCATCTGATACCGTCATCTACCGAACGGTTATTATGACGCACTATGCTTTAATTAAAACTATCTATAGAAATGCATTCTTCTTGGGTAAGATGCTAGCAAATCCTGAAGTAAAAATCATCAGTGTAATATGAATGGTGCACGCATGATTGACATCACCGATGGCATATCCAGAATATTCTTATCGTGACTAACGACACACTACGCTCTGGACGGAACAGCACCTTTAACGCCCCTATGGGTGCACCAATACCTGTTTTTGCGATATTACAGAACGGCATTCTCCTTGATGGGACGAAGATGCACCCGTACTTGTGTTTACGATATTATAGAGCCGCACTCTTCCAACCCGTACCTGTCGAGAGGCATCCCTGCAAGTGTCACAATGACAGAGCCTGTGGTTATTTCCTCACCTCCTCGACAGCGTTCAGATAATTTCATTCCCCAACAGCTAGCGGAAACCATTGTAGAAAATGTTGCTGTTCCTCCTAGTGATATTGCTATTAGAACATATCTTCTTCAAGCTACACCAACTGAGCGAGCAGATATACGTAGTGTTAAAAGATGTCACGCGCCAAAGGGACGAATGCGCTCAAGCATATGCGTAGTATTTTTCAAGATGGATTTTAGCATGGTATCATCCTTCTTTTCTTAGTATGTATGGACGGGGCATGCACAAATTTTCAATTTAAGTCAACTCAATTTCAGGGGTGTGCAACTCTTTGTCATATGTACGTTACAATCTATCTACAATAATATGTATTGCCTTATACATCTATAATCCGTTGCACTGTTTCCCTCCGGATTGGGCATACACAGCTACACGAGTTTGGATCAACTTTCACCACGGCCAACTCATAAATGCCATCCACGCCCAATCTAGATATCATATTTGCCCACGACCAAAAACTTGATTGTCTACGTCGAAGCAAATTGGCTTTCAACTGAAACGTCCACGCTCACTTTGATCGTATTCCTATGTACACATCCAATGAACGGCACGAGGCCCGTCGACAAAGCCAGCTCACCATCATCCCTGTGCTAGGACAACATACTGTGTCATGCGCGGATGACTCAGCGGTGTCATACATGCTAGCAGTGCTATACGCGCCTTACGATATTAGCGCCCGAGACCCCTGTTGAGGAAGAGACCCCCCTTAGTGGGAGTACACAGTACTAGTGTACGGTGTAATAAGGTGTCATAGTGAAGCACTGACACCTCATACTGCATGATACTGTAGTAGAAGCATATGATAGGTTAATGAGACTTGGCCATGCTGACTAGGATTAACTCGGGGAGTTGAGTGAATAAGTAATGGCCAAGGCCAAAGAAACAGTTGAGTTTCCAAGAGTAAATACAGCCGACATGGCAAAAGATGTAATCCTAATTCTTATATGCAAGTAATATGCTGTAAGTCTAGACATAGCAGTCCTATGTCTAAAGAGCTGACCTAGCAGTACCTAGGCAGTTAGTTGGTCATTATATGCAGTCCATGTAAGACCCCCATCAGTAGTTACAGTGCCTTGTGAGGAGCAGTCCTCCCACAAAATGGTATCAGTGTGCTACGCACCACCACCGCCACCGCCGCTTCCACAAAATTTTTCTGCTTTGAGATTGTAGCTTTACCGCCGGATTTACGTGTGCCTCAGTTTTCGAGTGGGATTTGAGCTCTCGAGTTGTTGGCGCGTTGCATGACTTTGGGATCAGCGCTTGCCAAAACGTCGTTTTTGACTTCCTGCGCCGGGATGACTTGTGGCGCTGTCGGGAATTCTTCTTCAAATTGCTTGTAGAGACGTAATCTTTCTTCGCGAGTTACTTCTAATGGTTTCTTCGTGCAACTGCGCGTGCTTTGCGGTCTTGGCTGTTGTGAGTGCCTAGTCGCACGCAGTTCTTCGCTCGGATGTTCGATGTGACGTTTGTTCCTCAGCAACAAAGATTCTTAAAATTGTCAGATGCAACGTATACTCTCTTCGCGCCGTGATCTGTGATGGAAAATTTCGGCTCGCCATGGGAGGGGTCCTACTGTGGCACAGTGTGCCACAAATAAAGTAGCCCAGAGCTATCTTTCGTCTGGCGTTCGCTCTGCGCCTGGGACTCGCAAATTACCTTTACAAATTATGGCAATTTTTGCGGGTGCTGCTTAAATTCGGGTTTGAGGATGGTCGAAATTCTGCTTCTGGCTGCCGGCCCTTGTGTTCGCACTCTGACGCGCTGGTCGACGACTCGTCGTTTTTCTTACTCGCTGGCAGTTTTGCGCCGTTAATTCTTCTCGGAAATTGTGCCAGTTGGTCAGTGTTTTCCGCGGAATCTTCGTCTGCTCTCTGCTCTGCGATTGGAATGTGTGCGCAACGTTCTTCTCTGGCTCGGAATTGGCGTGATGCAGCTTCGAATTAGCGTTATTCCGCTGGCGTGCGTGTTCTTCGTCACGTGTCCTTGCGACTATGCGGGATGAGGCAAGTTTATGGCGGGGAATCTGAAAATTTGCTCCGACTTTGAGAGGAATTCCTGATTTTGTTGCAATTCAGCACTCCAGCTTTCTTAGCAGTGGCTAACCCTAAGTGGTATCGCGTTGTCGCGTTGCTTTGGCTTCTGTGAGCCGGCCGTTGACCAATTTTGCTCAATTTGTTTTCGTCTTGCGTCTTCAAGTTCGCTGGAAGGCTTTTGCTGAGATTTGGTGGCGGCAGTTGGTTATCTGCTGTTGGACCTCGGCTTCTGCGTCTTCTCTCATACTTTTATCACTTGCGGCGGAAGCTAGCGAATCTTCCTCGGTTGATTTGTGTGTTTCTCCACCTACGTTTGGCGCTCCTGGGTTGGCGGGATTGCACTTGCGGCTTGAGCTTGAGGCTCTTCGCTTGTGCTCGCTTGGCAGCTCCGACGGCATGGCGCTTCCAGATCCTGGCATGACAGCGGGGGGGGAGGAGCTGCGAGATACAGTGCTGGATGCCAGGAATAGGTCTTTTGTGTTCGCGCGAGACATCCACGAGGCGCAGCACAGTGCACCACAGGCGGCGGTGCGGCTCGGTGCGTCCGCGGCGGCGCTGCATAGTGCGCCACCGGCAGCGGCGCAGCACTTGGCGCTTCCAGCGGCGGCGCATCACAGTGCGCCACCAGCGGCGGCGCGGCACTACTATGGCCAAGGCCAAGCACTGGGAGTCAGCTCGCGATCTCCAACAACACAGTGGGAAGCAGAGCCGGAGGCGGCACGCGGCTTGCGGCATCCCACGCATGGCTCACGACAGCGGGTATGGCTAGCGCGCGGTGCAGAGCTTGCGACGAGTGGGTCGCTAAGGCAAGCCCCGCCAGCTACTGCCGCGGGGCCGGCAGCAGATAGCTCGCGACACCGACAACGAGAGCACTTATCGCATAACGCACAGTTAGCAGCACGCATCCCACGCGTGGCCATGCCCCTCACGCTCAGCACGCGGTGCCCAGCGCTCCGCGTGGATTTGCAAGCCTCGACGCTCTGCAAAGACGCGCCGGCACCCAAGGCCGACCACGACATAGCATGGACCTATCAGGACCTCCTGTATGCAGACGGTAGTTGGTGCCCCCCAGAGCCGCAAAAGCACGATGCCCAGCGACCGGCGCATGACGCACTGCTGCTTGCCCCACCAATGCATGGTGTGGAGCGGGCAGCGTGGGGCATGACAAGGGTGGGGCATGAAGGTATGTTCTGCCAGTCCCACCAGCGCAGGGTTCGGAACAGGCGGCACTCGACGAGCCGCAACTGGCGTGTAGCGTACAGCTTCCAGCGTCATCAGCATACAGTGCAGAGCGGAGCATGACTAAGACGCCGTCCAGAGAATGTGCGCGGCTGCCACCCACCAGAGAGCACGCGCGAATGCCACACACCGGCACAGCGAAGGCGCCGCCCACAGAGTGCGCGCGGCTGCCACACAGTGGTACCACCGACGTAAAGCTTGGGCAGCGCGCGCGACAGACACCCGAGACTCAGCCACTGGAGCGCATACGGCCACCTAGTGGCGTCGCTGGGGAGCGGGAAGCGCACCCTTCTCGGCGGCGCGCCAAGAAGCGGAGGCATATGCAGCGATCGCGGGAGGCGAGTAGGAAGCGTGGTGCCCGGGGCATGCGAGGCTCAGCACCTACGAGGCGAGGTAATCGTGGGGGTTCACGTAGCATCCGAGGCGGGAGATCAGGAGGTCGCATCGTGGTGTTCAAGCCCTACGAGGGGGCATGCGAGGCATATCGAGTGGGCATCACGAGTGCCCACGCCCTTCCCTTGGATCCGAAAGAAAGCGTCCAAGCGTGGACCGCTTTTCTTTGGGGGGGGAAGAGGGCGCGCCGCGGGTGGCACACGATGACCACCGCGAGCGCGCCGAGCGTACCGCCACGAGGCAGCCGGATAGATGGCCGCTGTCTCGGGCCGCGTGACGCGCAGCTGCCCCACCAGGCACGCCATACTCATGGTGCCTAGGGGTGGCGCGCAGCGTGTGCACGGCGACCGGGCGCCATCGAGGCTCTTCGGAGAGGAGATGAGCGGGCCTGGGAGCGTCACACCGCACACGCGTGCCCCGGCGACGAGCGCGGAGCGCAGCACCCACGTGAGGGTCGCTGCTGAGGCCTGTGTGGCCGACGCTCCGGGCGAGATGGCGCCCAGCGATGGGACGCCTCGCCACACGCAGACAAGGGGCGCCGCCCTTGTGCTCGTGTCGCTACAGGGTGAGCACGAGAGGTGCTCGCCCGCGCCCTTCCCCACGGCGCCATGAGAAAGCGTCCAGGCGTGGACCGCTTTTCTTTTGGGGGGGAAGAGAGCGCGCCGCGGGTGGCACACGATGACCACCGCGAGCGCGCCGAGCGCACCGCCACGAGGCAGCCGGATAGATGGCCGCTGTCTCGGGCCGCGTGACGCGCAGCTGCCCCACCAGGCACGCCATACTCATGGTGCCTAGGGGTGGCGCGCGGCGTGTGCACGGCGACCGGGCGCCATCGAGGCTCTTCGGAGAGGAGATGAGCGGGCCTGGGAGCGTCACACCGCACGCGTGCCCCGGCGACGAGCGCGGAGCGCAGCACCCACGTGAGGGTCGCTGCTGAGGCCTGTGTGGCCGACGCTCCAGGCGAGATGGCGCCCAGCGATGGGACGCCTCGCCACACGCAGACAAGGGACGCCGCCCTTGTGC
>LGRX02012187.1:0-21606 GCA_001247695.2 Cymbomonas tetramitiformis
CGGGCGACTCATCCGCGGATGAGTCGCCCTTCAGCTTGGCGACTCCAGCGGGCGACTCATCCGCGGATCAGTCGCCCTTCAGCGCGGCGACTCCAGCGGGCGACTCATCCGCGGATCAGTCGCCCTTCAGCTTGGCGACTTTACCAGAAAACTAATTTGCATGCATTTCGGTTGCAGGACTTACTTTTACCGCCTTCATTGAATGATGTGTTCAATTTTTCATGTCGCTGTAAGAGGTTATGTTCGTCGAATATTTCTAAACAAGACGTTAAGGATCTTCGCTCTGAATTCTGGACCTTGAACGCGGCATCTCCTAAAGAGAAAAGTCTTCCAGGAATGCAGAGACAATGGATCATATCTACCCTTAAAAAGTCGTCCGACTTTTCAGATCAAGATGCACCAGTTCTCAAATTTGCCATTGGCTCTCAGCGTGTGTGTCGCAAGTTTTATGAGAAATGTTTGCCGATATCTCATGGACGGCTGACGAAGCTAATAAAGGATTTATTTGCCGGAAGAAAACATAACAGGTAAACCAATTTACAGTTTTCCTGTAGGCTCCCATTCTTTGCATCAGATTCATGATAATAATATACATTTTTTCCCTTTTCAGGCTGCACGGAAACAGCAAACAAGTGCAAGTACAGGGCTTGTCATATATTCCAAAAAACTCTCTAAAGGTTTCAGCAGCGAAAACCTTTCTGCAGAAGATTGCCAAAGAGCAAGGTCAACATCAACCGGACAAGAAAGAAACACATCTGCCTCAAGGAATGACAAAGCTTGACGTCTACGAAAAGTTTATCGAAGAGCTTCCAGCCTTTGGTTCTGAGAGATTCAAGGTCAGCGAGCCATATTGGTATACGATCTGGAGAAAACACTTCAAGTGGCTTAAGTGTCCGAAGATTTGCAAGTTCTCGGAGTGCAAGATCTGCTCGACCGCAAAGCTTCACAAGCAAGCCGCCCCGGCCGAAATGAGAGGTATGTTAGAAAGAAAACCCAATCTTGTTCATGAGAGGTATGTTCAGAAAGAAAACACTGCTTGTTCATACACGTGACCACTTACCTGAATGTGTTTGCGTTGAAGTACGAATCGAAAATCTTTTGCAAGCTCATCGACTGGATGCAAGGGCTGAACGGGAGAAGTACTACAAACACATTCAGAAATCCAGCGCAGCAAAATGCAACGCGAAGTGGTGGAAATATACTACCATGATCATCGATGGCATGACACAACGTACCACACAATTGCCTCACTTTCGTCGAATGCCCTCTTGGGTCAAAGACAATAAGGCATTGATAGATACCTACTGCATGGGGATACTCATCGAAGGCATCGGTCGTTTTATGGAATTCAATTTCAGTCATAACTACTCTGACAACTCGAACTATCTTGCGAACGTCATACAGCGGGCAGTAGCACGAGTTCTTGAGCATCGACGATCGGGTGGGCATCCGTTACCGGAAGTATTGTATCTACAATTGGACAATGTAAGCAGCAATAAGAGCCACTTCTTGATTGCTTATTGTGCCATGCTGGTCAAACGTGGGGTATTCCGCAAGGTGAAGATCAACCATCTGATCGTGGGACATACACACGAAAATATCGATCAGATGTTTTCAAGGTTTTCTGTGGCTTTGAGGAGGCTGAACGTTTGGGACATCGAGCATTTGATGGAGGTGGCTAGGAACTGCTTTAAGGATGGAGTAGTTCCGGAATGTCAACTGATCGATGAGGTGCACGATGTCAAGGACTGGATGCATGGATGCTATAACGAAGTGCGCGATGTCAGCTTCCAACATGCTTTCAAGATTTTTCTGGCCCCACAGGCGACGTGTTAGTGCAGGCGAAACGTTATTCATTCGATCCAGTCTGGCTTCCAAAGGAAGGTGGGGTGAAGGTATTTAAGAGCAGCCTGCCCGAGGGCTCACCATGCTTTGTCGAGCCTAAATCCATTAACGAATTGAGCGCACGGAAACAAGCGAAGCAGCTTGCGACTTCCAGGAAGTCTACGAGCAATCCATTGAAAGAGATCGAGGATCTTGTCATTCAATGCAAGAGGAATCTTTGCTTATGCATTCGAGGTAAGCACTGCACTGCTAGCGATTACGATTTGATTTGTCATATTTCAAATGTAAGTGGCCTTCTTAGTTTCTCGGGTTATGTTTTGCAGATGTCGCAACCACCGAGGAGGCGGAGCGGCTTCAATTTCTAGCCAAGCGCGCAAATACTTTTCTTGAAGGGTATGTTCAAATGCAACGTGACATTGCGGCAGGAACGTTCGAACTGAAAGAGAAGACAACGTGGGTGCTGCACGAGGCTCCCTTTGAGGTTACTGGACCCATGATGCCTGTTCCTTCGGGTGCTTTGAGCGCGAACGGGCGAGATGCGGAAGTACTGATTGTCGATGAGCCAATGGCTGATACGAATGATATTGAACGTGGATACACGGATGCACAACTGGCTGATTACGTGCAGGGCCTTCGGGACTCCGTAGCGGTTCACGTGCGCCCAGTACCTCGTCCTATCTACATCGGGGCACAAAAAATACCATTAGAAGACGAGCTCGAGATCATCTTGCGCAATACATTCTGGGAGAAACTGACGACCCGGACTACGATGTGAGCTACAGCAAGATGAAGAAAGGTAGCATGGCTGTGTTGATTGCTCCCGAATCCGAGAAGACTGCCCGGACGGAATACCCGTTTCGTATCGCTCTGGGAAGGAGCCGAGGATGGTCGAGATATCTGTACCTTTGTGAGGTACAAGAGCAGCTGCTAAATGAGAAAGGTGAGAAATGTTTGTTGATGTGATTGCGCGCGCAACCTGCTTTTAACATCACAACGTTTTATGTCAATCTAATATCTCTTTTATCTTCTTTCTGGTGCAGGAGAAAAATGTTTGCGGTGGTTGACTTGTGGTACATTTAAGCTCACGAGCGCCTCCCAAAAGGAGGCCCAGAATGCAGACTCCCGGCTTTCGAAGGAGAAGGCATCGAAACCTGAAAGTTTCCGGCTGCATCAACGTACCAAGCAGGTGGCGCCGTATACACCAAGCGAAGTATTAGTAGCATGGGACTGGGACACGGAAGAGGAGCGCCGAAAGATCAATGCAAGCACACAGCGATGGATCCCGGGTGAGCAATATGACTTGTTGGTCAAACGAGTCATCGCCAGCGACATGTCAAAGAGCTTTGAGCCGCCCCAGCATAGAACACCCAAACTCTTACTGCGCGACGCAATCATGCCATTAGAGGATAAAGAGGATAAAGAGGATAAAGAGAACGCGGAGGCTGAAGAGGGTGAGAGTTCGGACGAGGAAGCCTCTTTGTCGTCCTTGTCCGATGATGACGACCAGATGTGTGAATAACTCGATCAGTCCGATGAACTTGTATATAGAAGTTGTAAAACAATAGTATATATTGTGAATATCTAATGTTGAACTATCGTGGTATTACCACGTTTGATTTCCTTGCACTCATTTTACCTAGTTCATTTTCCTTGCACTCAGATTGTTCGGACGCCCAAGGAATCCTTGGGAACGCGTATCACATGGATGGAACAAACACCACATGTCTGCATGGTCATATAAAACTTGCTTTCACGGCATCCCTGTTCATTTTTTGCTTACGCTCACCATCCACCCACCTCCTACCAACATTCCAAGAACATGGACGCTCAGCGAATCAACCTGACGGTCGATCCGAAACATGTTTTGTTTTTTATTGTTCTGCCCTTCATCCGTGCGAGGTACGATAGGAGAAGGCAAGCGCAAAGGGATTCAGTTGCTAGAATGAGAAACGGCGAATGCCCAGAGTGTATGAGGAAGTATTTTGACCTTTGGGAGGACAAGAATCGGAGGAACGATTTATGGCATAAACATTTTGATGAGAGGCACGACCCCGTGTGGCGTCGAGCCTTGGAGTTAGAACCAATCCGTCCCCGTTTTCGTCTGACACGCCTTGGCCGCCATCTGTTAAAACTGCAGAGTCACCCGAATTTTCACCCCGACAATCTCGATTGATGACCAGGTATATGTTTCTTTGTTTCTTTGTTTCTTTGTTTCTTGAGCAGGATTGACTTGCTATCATCCTAGCCACAAATTCTTATCCACCTGTGAATTCTGTGTGCCCGCAGATGATGACACCATAGAAGCCAGTAAAGATAGATGGCCAGGTATGTGTTTCGGACGGCCAAGGAATCCTTGGGAACACCTATCGCATGGATGATACAACACAACACATGTTTTCATGGTCATATAAAACCTGCTTTCACGGCATCCCTATTCATTTTTTGCTTACGCTCACCATCCACCCACCTCCTACCAACATTTCAAGAACATGGACGCTCAGCGAATGAAACTGACGGTTGATCCGAAACGTGTATTGTTTGATATTGTTCTGCCTTTCATCCGTGCGAGGCACGATAGGAGAAGGCAAGCACATAGCGATGCAATTGCTAGAATCAAAAACGGCGAATGCCCAGAGTGTATGAGGAAGTATAACAGGCCTATGTGGCATAAACATTTTGATGAGAGGCACGACCCCGTGTGGCGTCGAGCCTTGGAGTTAGAACCAATCCGTCCTTGGTTTCGTCTGACACGCTTTGGCCGCCATATGTTAAGCACGCTTTGGCCGCCATATCCTAAGCATATGCTCGATTATCTCGATCTCGAATGATGGCCAGGTATATGTCTTTCTTGAGCAGGATTGCCTTGCTATCATCCTGGCCACAAATTCTTATCCACCTGTGAATTCTGTGTGCCCGCAGATGATGACACCAAGCTCCTCGCACACACATCGCGGTGCATTGGCTACTTTGAAGAGGCACACGTAGAATAATAACAATTATAAGAATAACCCATAGACTTCGATATGCAACGAGGTTGTGTCATTGTGAGATGACCTTTTGACAATAGTAGGGTGAGATTTGTACTTTTTATGTAACATGTCTTACGTTGGTTTGTAAAATGTCACGCATTATAAAGCCTGCCTATATCTTCATCAGCATTCATTTCTCGCTTTCGCTCACGATAGACCCCACCTCCTACCAGTGAGCGACACACCCAGATGCCAGACTACTACATTGTCCTTTTCCGTTTTGTGCTTCCCGCCATCCGGGAAAGACGCCGTTCCCGCGAGGAATGCTTTTTGCACGCATGGGTAGAAGAACGATTTCTGTGGGCCCTTGAAACACGAGTACGCATTACACGCCCCGATATCCCTGGCACATTTACCTCAGAAATCATTGTGTTTCCTGTGACACTTGCGCGGTTTTTTTTTCATCCTCGGAGAATTGTGAACGACGACGTCGGCGGCTTGAGAGTCAATGAGGCGTCCTACTTTAATCGGACTAGCTGGATTTCCGGTATGAATTTGTATCGCAGTTTTAACGAACTCCACCGACGATGGTTATATGATCACCATTGGGCCTGGTGCAACGGTTGGTTTCGCAACCTCCTTGACTATGACGCTGATGGTAACGAATTCGTCTATGATCGTGAATACGACCGGCCCTGTTGCGCTGATTGCGGAAGGTCAGATTCACTTGTTATGCGAGTGACTTACCCACATCGATACATATGTGTCGACCGCGCGAGTTGCGAGTTCTGGCAGGATACCGATGATACCGAAATCCCAGAGTTGCTGTCCTCCGACTCCGACTAAGGTATACATAAAGTTCGAAATCTCTAAGTTTGAAGATAGGCTGCAGCGGCACGCGTTCGCTTTGAACAATCTCGACTTTTGGAAGCCCACATATCATCACAGCATCTGGAACTGTGCTATGCTCGCCACTCCCTTATGGGACCTAAGAACTAAGACCTCTCACTCTCTTGGGTCCCATATTATATAGATTTCGCACTTGTCGGGCACATCCGTGTAGACGGTCAGCGATTGTAATTCTTCACGTCTAGTCGAAGGTGTTGTCAGTAAGACCTCGATTGTGCTTCGTAATGCTAGCTACACTTCTATAGGTGACCTCTGTGCGGTCATAATGTCGTCGTGATCTCGAGTTTCTGACGCATAACTCCTGTCATTCATTTGCCTTTGCAGGACCATCTGTTACCGGAAGCATTAAAAGGTTTACTTTCGTTTCCGTGTCGTTGCAAGCGATCATGGCCTGGTGCAACGGCTGATTTCGCAATCAAGTTACCTATGATGGAGATGACAATATATTTTATGCTCGCTTATACACCTGGGCTTGTTGCCATGATTGCGGTTCTCAAAGCACAGTTCTTGAATAATGTAATAATGTAATAATGTAATAATGTAATAATGTAACATACAATGATTATAAAAAATGTGAAGATCGGGGTTCTTATACCATTGCTTGTACCATACACGTGACTTATGATATTTTTGTTGCCCGCATCGAGAAGAATTGTTTTCTAGAATAGATGGGTGGTGGCTAAAGCCACCGATTGAGATTCGACCATCAATTCAAATCAAGACGAGTCATCCGCCGACAGTCGACAAGGTCAGTGCAGATGTACCCGTCGCCAATACGGGTAAGATCCATATCAACGCGTCGGCATCGACTGCAGGCAGGCCTCATAGACAACTCGTACCGCGACGGGTAGTAAGATCCATTGAGGATCTGCATGCTCGTTGTAAAAGCCGTTGTACCAGGCCCAATGATATTCACGAAGCCATCGTTTTTTGAAGTCGTCGAAATCGATGTAGTCTAGCCGGAATCTGAAGTTGTTTGACATGCCAGGTCCTTGCCAATGGAACCCTTCAACGTCGTAATATGGGGCTTCAACGTTGGAGGTAGGGAATATCTGCAAGAAATTTCCCCAATCACGAACATCCCCCCAATCGACTTCGAGCAGATCACGTAATTCATAGAAATAGTGAGCCAAAGTTACAGGCATCCAAACATCACCAAACATGCCCGAAAACGTCAAAACTTGTTCTTCCAACGCCCACAAAAAACGTTCTTCGACCCATGCCTGCACAAAGTATTCCTCACGCAATTGACGCATTTTCCGAATGTAAGGAAGAACAATCCCAAACAGGACGTAATGGGTATCCGCCATTCTTGATAATGCAAAGATGAAGCGGTGTGTCTTCCAGGAAGAAATGGAAAATGATCCTCCTAAAGGCCTCAAGCGATTTAAATATTGCCAAGGAGGGCTTGGGCCTCTCAAGGTAAATGCCGCAAACCAATAGGATGAAACCAACAATCACAAGATTGGCCAAGATAAGATTGGCCAAGATAAGATTGGCGCGGACAAATGTTGGCCCAAGATTGGCGCGGATTGCGAGTTCTGGCAGGATACCGAAGTCCCACAGTTGCTGTCCGACTCCGACTCCGACTAAGGTATAAAAGCTCAATACCTCTTACTTAGCCTTCATTTGCTGCTTACGCTCACCATCGTGCCACCCCTGCCACCTCCTACCAGAGAGTGAGCGACGCGCCTCTGCAAACTCGTGATGCCTCCAGTGTTAAGGTTTGGTGTGCATCGGAATCGTGCCAGTATCGATGTAGATGCCATTCATCGCCATGTGATGGTGCACATGCCATGCCCCGAATGCAATTTGCACCAGTGGACTTTGACAACGATGGCAAACCGCCCTGTCCGCCGCCCGCCGATGCCTCACAGGCATGATCTGATAATGGCTATGTGGCGCTTTACCCGACGAACTCGGTTTTATCTGTTTTTTGAATTGGTAGAGCCAGAACGCTATCCCGATCGCGCTGAATATGCACGGGGTGAAGCGTGGATGACTCCGCGATTAATGGTTATTCCAGTCGACGTTGTACGCCTATTGGTCTGTTGGTACCAGAATGACGAAACGACACCTTTCGACGAGTACTGTATCAGTTGCGATTGCCTTAGTTGAGCAGGTATAAAAGCTCAATACCTCTTACTTAGCCTTCATTTGCTGCTTACGCTCACCATCGTGCCACCCCAGCTTGACACTAGCAACTAACAACTGACCACGCTCAGGCAAACTCGTCATGAAATGCGATTATTGTGACCTTCCTGCAAACGTTCGCATATGGTTTAATGCTGGTTCGCATCTTGTTGCGATAAATGAGCATACCGAACATTTCGCGTGTATGCGTTGTTCTTACGAAATATTCATGTGCGAGGAAGCAATGGACGACGAAGACGGAGTATACTGGGAGCTGATAGATTAGTAGACCATTACTTTCCGGCGTCTGAAAGGCGTGGAATGAACTAATTCGAGATCGCTTGCCTGGTAGCAACTTACGTACTTTGCAATGTAATAGTAACGCTATGATATGTTGTACGACCAGCTGACTTATGGCTTTTGCGACATAGATATATTGTAACACTACTAACACTAGCAAACATTCTACTTGTAATTAAACGAATATACACCGTTCATGCAACAATACCTGTGTGATGATAGTTGTATAGCCGCGTTTTTTGACGCGGGGCTTGTGTTTATGAACACACCCAATCCAAAAAAGATATCTCTCTCCGTTGATTGCTCGATGATCACTCGAACCACAATGGCAAACCGCATAATGAAGGCATACCGTACCGCATAAACGCATATCGCAACCTACGTGGCTACCACGTGTCTGCATTACACTGCGCGTTATGATGACGTGGCAGGTCACCCGTCGTCTATAAACCGAGAATAGTAACAGAAAAACACCGTCTAAAAACATGCATACTGGTTCACCTATCCCCAATAGTCTGTTCTTATTAGACTGTGAATTACGGGATGAGTGGCTAAACGCCGACCCTTGGGATGGAGTGAGCGGTCGCTAGGGGAGCACGCGCGGTTGGGCGGTATGGCCTATGCGGACTGGTTGATTGAGCAACTTCGCGGGCAGCCGGCTTGGGCATTTTATGATTTGATTTTACGTTGGCAGGATTTCGCCGTTTCTTCTGGTCGATGTCACACCTGTTACGGTGCCCGGGGATCTATTAGGCCACACGACTTCATTGACTTCTTCGTCCTCGTCCGCGGCATTTCGCTCTCGACGACCACCTGCTGGAACTGGGTGGGCAGCCTTGTCTGAGAGTCTCAGTTCAGGCCCCCACTCAGACCCAAGTCCAATCTGAGTCTGTCTAGAACAGAGTACGCGTAGTAGTACAGCGAGCTGTGACCGTTCGAGGTTCGTAAGTTCTAGCTAGGTTATCAGGTTTATCTTAGTAATTACAGTATTGAATATACTTACCCATACCAAAAACCCTAAATTCTGACTGATAGTGAATATTATTCACCCGTGATATACCGGTAGTATATCAGTACCACCACCTCTTGGTCGCCACCACCGCGACGCACCGCTCTCCGCTCACACCCGCTTACTCCACCCCATGTTGGCATCTTATCATGGTTACCACTAGATCCAACTCGAGAGCTCCTCTACGGAGGAGGAACCTACTAGCTACAATTTTCGACCAGGCTGCTGCGCGTCATGCGGCCACTGCCGCTACTCCGACCGCTACTGCAGCGCCAGCAGCCAGTACGTCCGCGCTGCACAGTTTGCGGCGGCCGTGCGTACCATGATCCGTACGCGATTCGACGAGAAAGCGGCCAAGTTCGTCGGACGCCAAGAAATGCTTTTGGGGCAAGGAGGAGCGCTTCCATGGGGACGAGAAGAACGTCCAGATTATTTTCGCCCGCATGGTTGCTGCGCTTCGCGAGTCATTCATGACCGAGGATGGGCAGCTGGACGACCTTTTCACGCTCGACGACGCCACCATTACGGTGCGAGCTGAGGGCAACCAGCTATTTTTTCCCACCTTGGAACTGCTTGCTTGTGCATCCTTCCAGTCCGGCATCGGACTGATTGGAGAGCTCAGCGCAGGCTTTTCCCGCAGATGGGAAGAGGGTTCTGATTGAATTCGCTCGCAAACTCCTCCATGCCGACGTACCCTTTCAGGGGACGTCGGACCTGCTGTCGCTTACCCTGGACTTCTACGGCGTGGACCCCAACGACAGCATCATGGACTTCAACGCCGCGCTCATCACCGCGAGGCGCAAGAACACCCTGGACGAGGAGGACATCAAGGGTCAGTTTATCCGGGCCATGCACTCCGAGTACTTCTACCAGCCTGTGGTAACCCGCCTTCTTCTGCTGCACGACCAGCGGGCGGCGGTGGACCTGCTGACCGTGTAGCAATGGTCCCGCGCTGAGTGCCATGCGGCCCACATGCGGGCTGGCACGGCTGTATTAAAGGGCTATACGGCTGTGGGCATCACGCTGCCGGCGAGGTTCGGCGACCCGCCCTGTGGCCGCGGTTCCATCACGGACAGCGACGTCATGGAGATCCTCCTGGCGTTGCGCAAGGAGGTGCGTGTCCTTTCGGACAAAATTAACAGTAGGGGGTTTAAGAGAAGCCTCAGCACCAACGGCCGGGGATGAAGCCCCGCTTCGCTGCTTCCCCGCTCCCAGAGGGCGGCAATTGGTCTCAGAGGGACTCGAAGTTTGTTGCATTCCACCGTGGGACAGGGCAGACTATCCCGCTCTGCCAGCACTCGTCGTGCACTGCGGAGCAGGCAATTGGCACCGCGACTGCCCGCACGGCGGGCCGCGGGCGGAGAAGGCAGCTGCTGGGGCGCATTCATTTGCGGTCCAGGACGTGGAGGGCGACTTTTACACCGCTGCTTTTCAGCATGCCATCGACAACAACGACATTGAGCGGTTTGATGCTCTCTGCTACCTGGCGGGCGGCAAGCCCGTGATGCTTGAGGACGTCTCCGCCGCCTCCTTCTGTATCGGCGACGCCATCGAGGAGCACGTCATCGACGAGTACCTGCAGTGCTGTTTGCCCGCTGACGCCCGCTTCAAGGTCTGCAAGGTCAGTGGTGCATTGCACATCAACACCTTCAAGGTCCACGACAACGCTCCGGCCGTGCCAACTCCGCCCGCAGCGCCCATCGCTTCGCTGTCGGTGGTGTCTGACGGCGGAATGTACCCCGTCAGCATGTTGCATGCTCACGAGCCGGACGTGTCCTTCATGGACAGGATTGCGGACGGGTTTGGTTTCTCTGACCCTGGCCCACCTCTCGCTATGCATTGCCTGGGCCCTGCGGTGTCCTTGGATGCGGTTTCCGTGGTAGGAGAGGAGTCCGAGGATGACGACGACGGTCTTCCGCCACCACGGCAGGCTTTGGGCTGCGGCAAGCCTCCATTGGGCTTTGGGCATTCCGCACTAACGTCCATGGCGGTGTGCATCGGTTGTCCATCGCGTGTGTCACCGCTCTGCCGTCGGCCGCTACAACGTTCGGTGGTGTCGGCATGGGCGCCGACGCGGCTCCACCGGTCGGTGGCGCTATTAATGCGTGTCCAGGGGTACTTCTGGCAGCGGCATCGACGTTCAGTACCCCGTCAATCGACAATCGAGGTTTGGGTTCTGCCCCATCTTCTACGCATGATGTCTCCGCCACACCGCAGCTCACGGGCGACGAGGTTGGTGGTGTACGGCTGCATTCTGGTGCGTGCGGCATCATCTGTGTACGGAGGGGGCTGCATTCGCATATCACTGACACCATGGACTTCTTCAATCGACTACAACTACATCGACGGTTCCTCATTTTCCTCTACGCATGAATCATCGGGCGATGGGGACCCTGCCTATGCTTCGGGAAACAGTGATACCAGCTTTCCTGGGCTCTGTAATTGTGGCTAGTGGTGACGGAATGAGCTTAATCTGCCTTCACTTCGAGATGCTGCGGGCGTAGGTTGCCCCAAGATGGGCTCTGTTTCGGGCTCTCAGTGTATTGGAATTGCGCAGTAGAAAATAGTAGTATAACTTCTGCACTGCCTGTTCCGGGGGGGGCAGTATGAGCACAATGCCTCCCACTAGCACTGACTTTTCTGCCTCTCAGTAGGCATTTGTTCTTGTTTCGGCTACCTAGGTATGGTCCCCACACTAGGTGGTGTGCTGGATTTGGCACAGTGACTCCTGAACCGTGTCATCTGCCTCATTCTATAGTAGTCTGGATGACCGTCACCCGTAGACCGAAACCTAGAACCTGGACTTAAAAGCCGAGTATCGTTTATCTCATTTTAGCTTATTGATCCCGACCGTTCTGATATCGAAACCCTAACCTAGGGTACAGCACATAGATATACCGTTGTTATATATCTAGCAGTATATATATCCGTATATATATATATATATATACTCAGGGACCCTGGAGCTTTTCACTCACTCCATAAGTGATCTTTGAGCTTAATTTTACCCCTTTTATATAAAGAGGTATCACAAACTGTATTGCAAGGTACACGTCTCACAATTGGCAGGTCAAAGGCGCAACAAACAAACACACTCCTCCAAATGCAAAAAGAACTACCTAGATAAACATCATACAAATTCCCAGCGTTCACCCGTGTTGATCACGACTAGCCCTGCAAGCAATTCCGTAGCCGCCTGCGAGCCGTGCAAGGCTACCACCATCCGCTGACGCAACCAATATGTCGAAAAGCTTCGCGTGCTCCGTGTTGCATCCTCCTCCTCCTGAAACAATATGTCGTGTCTGCGTTGTACACAACTGTCGGAGAACTTCCGCGCCGATTCCCCCAAACCTCTGAAAGACTCCATCGCAAAAGGCACAAGTGTGTAAGGCCAGATTGCCCCGTACGATGCCCTCTTGGCTCGCCCATGTACGACCGCCGCAGCCCGCAGCAGCTCCCGAACGGCCCGGTCCACATACGAGGCACAACAAGGGAATGCAAGGCTCACGTCTCCCACAACATGCCTGCCTCGTCCATCGTGGTTGAGCACTGTGACGATGTTGGGCTCATTCCAATAATAAAGCGAATAACCATGATGATTGCGACCCTCCACGAAGACAAAGGCTGGGTCAAAGACCTGCGTTCAGCATAGATACCAACACATCACGAACGGCATGATGTGCCGTGATAGCCCATCCACGCGCCGGTTACAGACAAGGTAGTGGTAGCCAAAGGGGTCAATAGAAGCATCACATACACATGTATGCACACCAACTAGAATAGGCATCGGGGCGGATCTTGGTACCAAATCTCGTCGTTTTTGTACACGATATTGTGGTGATTTTTTTTTCGTTTTCTTTTTGCATGAAAAAACCCCAAAACATGAAAAAAAACTATGCAAAAAATGATCACGATATCGTGGACAAAAACGACGAGGTTATGTCGTGTCACCCATCGGGGCACCCAATTGCAAAGCTAATAAGGCGACACCTGCCTGAGTCGGTGGAAGCCGAAAAGAAGGCGACGCGGGGATGGCTGCCAGGTGAGCAGTGGCGCCGCGTTGGGAAAGGGAAAGCAACCGAGCTCGAGAGGCAGGCGCTTTATATAGATCTTTGTATATAGGTATATAGCCTAGATTTTAAGATGGCTGCGCTCAGCTGAGCTACCTTACTCCTAGCTATACGCCTAGCACTCCCCTGGCTAATGAGTGACGGACCGTCACCGAACGGGGTGTGTTCACGAACACGAACTCCGTGTTGAGTTGCGGAACCCTGCCTAGTACGGCACCCCACACTCATAATTGCATAAGCGCCGAGGTAGCTCTCAGTGTCGAGTGTGAACATGCGTGGCGGGACGAGTGGAAGAGCTAGGCCGCGACTATATGGCGGTTACGAAACTGCTTTTGGCATTGTGGCCATTATGTCGGGCATGCGCAACCTTGGGATGTTGGGAACATGCACATTTGCGCCTCTGCCAGGTTTGCAATATTTGGGAACCGCATGCACGATCGCTGGGATATTGCGCTTGCCAAGATGCCAACGCATACCTATCATAGACACGTTTACACGCAGTTATTTTACGGATTGGGGTACGGCGTATGGCATGCCGGCTTCGATGCGATACTTAGTCCAGATTGGGTAGGAATACATTGGACCATATGCGGAAACATGTTTGCATATGTGTCCGCCGTGAAACCATAAGGTATTATCTCTCACACGTATCTTATTTTTTTACCAATAAATCTTTCCGCCGCTATCGAATATTCACCACGACTGATCCTGCTGACCAGCAATTGACGCTTAGTAACCTGTGATGGGGCGCATGTGGAGCGATCTCAATAGCGTAAATGAGCATTGAAATTATGATTAGAAATTATGAACTGTTGGTTAATGCGGAATACACCCTTTTCTAGCAAAAGGGCTAATGTCGATCGCCCGAAAGCGGTTCGCAGGGATATCACTCTCCCTGTGATCGACGGACGACGATGGGGGACTAGTAGTTGCAACCCGCCATCGAAAGACCAAAATGCAACAGCGCGTAGCAATATCACGCTTTGCTATTTCCTAGCCAAATACCACGTCGTGTGCGCGAAGGGAAAAATCCGGGCGCAGTTCACCGTGGTGGTAGCCCGACGTAAAGCTCCACATTGAAACACTGTTTGTGGGGTGGAGAGGGATTGAAGGGCAGAAGCATCGAGAAACCAATGCTGAATAGCATGAGCGCAGTTAAAGTGTTTGATGATCAGCGATATTAATTTTCCGGTGCCGCCGATTACACAATGCCCTTTAACTTCGGCATATCCCAAAACATTTTTTTTTTAATTCCCCAAAATTTTGGTATCCCTTTATACCCGTTTGGCTCAAAAATGCAATACGGCAGCTTCATGCCTTTCATAAATGACCTACGACATAGACCACATGCAAATGCATCGTGGATGGCAGGTATTAATGATCTTCCCTTAATATGCATGTAGTCAACATACACAGATGCCGGTGTTCGCAGATATTGCTTATACCTGGTTGCCAAGAGCGAACAAGGGGGCCAAAAGGTGCTCTCTTTACTTGCAAATTGGTCGACTGCCGGATCTCAATTCCAAACTACAATTGATTTCTGGCGGATTTCAATTCCAGCCTACAATTGATTTCTGGACTTCGTATTCCGCATTATGAATCATGTACTTCTGCTAAATCATCAAATTCAAATCCTCTTTGCAAGGGCTTTCCTCCCCGCCTGCAGAGCACCTCCCCGAGCCACCAACTTGAAAACCAACCCCGAGGGATCATTGCCCTGTGCTGCATCTGTTTCAATGTTTAAACTGGAAGCCCCGTCTTAAGAATTACTCAACTTACCCTCCTGCAGCAGAAGTGCAGTGTGAAAATTGCACACGGTATGACATTGTGAATGCTATGTGGAGTTGTAGCATTTCCCTGGGCCACGCAACACACGCAGCAGTGCAGTTGTGCTCTGCGCCGCGTGGCACGCTCTGCACGGTCTAAATGGCATGATCAGGAATGCTTCCCCATATGCTTCGGTGTTTGTGAGCTCACCAACTCAGCCTTCGGCATCGGCATATGATGGGCACAATTCGCATTGCAAGGCAGTGGCAAAGTGGCGCTCTCGGCAAAAAGGATCACCAGTGCCTCTTTGCGTGTACAAGGTGCAGGAGGTGCACAAAGCAGGCGGCGTCGGGCAATACTTGGAGTTCATCTTGTGTGGGGTGCACCCTCCCTGAGCGCTTGGCCTCTGCCGAGCGCCGCCTCCGCCTGGCTGAAACATGTCGCCGATGAGCCCCTCCACCTCTGCCTGCCTCTTTGCGGACATGCCGGAGACGAATTCGCTGTCGCCCACATTGGCCGTGACGCGGCCATCGTTGCTGCAGCCATCTCCCTCCCCAACCCAAAAATCTCTCATCACCCTCCACTCCAGTCTCCTGTCATGTCAGCCAAACGGAGGTCCATCCCCTAGGCCGACGCTCCATCCCGTCATCCCCAGCCCGGAGGCGGGGGGTGGGGCGCACCCCATGTTGAGGGAGATTGTCCACGGGGGGATGATCAGGGGGTTCATGGCGCTGCCCATCGACGACAGCTTGTCAATGAAGTCCTCGGGCAGCGCGGTGGTGGTAGGCAGGTTCATAGTCTCCGTGAGCAGCTTCTGCGCAGCTTTGTACACGGACACCGGCCGAGGCGTGTTGTGGCTGCCTTCCACTGGGGGTGCACACAAACCCAACACCCCAACCCACCTCAGGCAAGTCACAGTGGATACAGTGGACACGTGGCAGATGAAGCTCCACTTTATTAGCGGAAAGCGCTGTGCTGCCTGCGCGCGTGGGCTCTCTGAGCGGGCCTCGGGGCCATCTCTAGCACCATGCGAGATGACAGGTCGCACTGCACACACACACTGAAGGGCATGAGATCGGCCAACAAAAGCCAGCCCACCATCATCCCAATGGATGTGAGAAGCAAATCAAGAGCAGGGCGGGGCCGTGACAAGATACCACAAACTCATACATATTCCCAACCCAGATGCAAAGCAGCATGGAAAGATGATACGATGTGACCGATCATCGCCCAACAAAAGTTGGTCCCAGGGTTACGGAGTAAGCGGACCCTGCTGGCATGCCCCCCAGTGGCTCACGGTCGATGGATTGGACCCGTTGGTCCATGGTTATGCCATGAATGCAGTCACACCACACAGCATGGACACCCCATGTCAAAACATGAAAACATGCGGGCACCTAAGTGCTCCCCACAAAAATCAAGGGAAAACACAGAAGGCGGACTTCACCATCCTCTGCCTCTCCTTGCAGCAAAGGCAGACGAATCCTCTGAGCTCTCCAAGAGGCAGTGCCCGCCAGAATGGCACCATAGGGACAACCGCCTCCCAAAACCCACTTTTATCCGGCGGCCGTCCCCGTTCACAGCAATGCGCCAGTACCTCACATCAGGGTCAAAGAACACGAGTCCCTCGGCAGCTGTAATAACCATGAGTACTGGACACAGCGAAGCAAGTGTGAGACAAATCCAAGACACTCCCAAAGAGCGAGCCGCAGACGAATCCCCGACGCCCTCAAAGAGGCAGTACCCGTCAGAAGGGTAACACAGGGACTGCACACACACCCACAAGCGGATCACGGAGCGCTTGCAAGCAACACGCGGTTATGGCGGATGCCTGCGATCCAAACGGCTGTACACAACGAGATTCTAGGGGGGGGCGGGGGAAGGACACATGGGAGCAGGGTGCTTTAATGGTCGAAGGTGGTCCTCATGGACCGCCTTCAGCGCGTGACGGCGCATGCTGAGAGTTGGTGTTCCCCTTACACAGAGAAAGGTCTTGGTGTGCCCTATTTGAACCAGCTGAGCGTGCGCCATCGAGCACCCAGATGCAGGCGTCAGACTCCATGGGAACCTTTTCAGCCGAGCGAGGGGTCCGTTGCAAATGGGGGTTAGATTCTGCTGTTGCGCATATACGAGAGGCTGGCTCGAAGGGGAACTATGTTTGCCGATGCGCACCTACGAGCAGCTGCTTCTGGCCGCCGCATTTTTCATGCAAGGCTTCCGAGTGCTTGGGGAAAATGAAGTCATCACCCTGGCCGTGGATAAAGATTGCTGCACCCACCGAGCACCTCATCTCAGCAGCTGCATGCTCCTTTCTGATGCCCTTCTGATGATGGCATTGGTAAACTCGCTCACATTAATGATAACGCCCACTCCTCCTTCACATTCCGTTTCCTGAAGTTCCTGAATGTCAGCAAAACATGCAGGCGGCCGGGCTACAGTTTCTCGGTCCGCCGTGATGCTTGTGCGGACCGACTTATGCTGGGCCATGCGCTCTCCACAAGAACACAAAGCACCGAATACCATCCGCCTGTATGCTCTGTTGACATGAAGAAACTTCCGAAAATGGAATGTACAGCAAGTGATCATTGCTCCTGTAAGCAAGTTCACCGAATCCGTCGTCAAAAGGCCATCTCCATATCCCAGCCAAGGGCGAGCGCATCCTCCGCCCGGTGCGCGCTGTGTGTACCTCCAGCTCCCGGCCCGTGCCCACAAGCGAGTCCTGCGAGCCTCGCGAGCGGCTGCTTGGAGCTGGATCCACGCGCAGCCTCCCTCGGCCGCGCTCGGCACGCCGCGTACATGCATGGAGCGGGAGCGCACCGGGCGTCCTGCACACGTTCATGCGGCTGATGGGACTGACATCGTTGATGTTGAAGCCGGCACGGTACTTCACAGACTCCTGTGCACCGAGAATGTGCAGCCGCGAGCCACTCAGTGCTGGGGATCCCAAAGCAATGCGTAGCCACGAGCCACTCAGTGCTGCGGACCCCCAACCTCCAAAGAAATGGGACCAGTTGAGGAACGCCGCATCTTGTGTCAAGGTGCAAGCTACGCCTGTAGGCGCGGCTGTGCCCACAAAGACGCCACCCGCCGAGCCGCACCTTGATCCGGTTGATGGCGTAGTCCACGGCAAACGACATGATTTTGGTGGTGGTCTTCTTGACGAGATCGTGACAAAGGTCCTGCCGGGTGGAAGGTCCTCCGCCCGTACAGTAGCATGTCACCACCCCCTCCCTTGGACGCGCCCTCCACACAAGCATGCCACTAACCCCATCGCATCCGCGGATGGCCCCAGCACGGCGCTGGATTCACTAAAGGAGTAGAATACATGGGGTCCGGCGGATTCTTGTACGGGCTCAGCCATGTGGCGCGCCACTACCTCACACTCTCCTCGGCCATCCCCAGTGATGACGTTTCACGAATATCACACGGCGACAGCGCGCGGGGTAGGGAGAGATTTCACGAAGGGCTCGAAGAAATACCCCAAATTCTAACGAACAACTCTGGCCCTAGTAACATTCTAGGGCGTTACGGCGATGCGCAAATTCGCTGCTAACAAACTGCGCAGCACTCCGGCGACCCAAGTTGGCTGAACACTGCCGCGCGCCCGCTCAGTGTGCCCGGGTCCCCTCCATTGGGCGCCCTACGCCGGGTGACCTTCACCAACTCAGCTTGCGCGCGTCCCCTGCAGGCGCAAGAAGGGGGGCTGAGCTGCATTCCACCCCGCGGTGCGCTCCCCTGTGCCCCAAGGGTGGCAAGGGCTCGCTGGTAGCATGCCGCGAGCAAGCACCCCACAGTCGTGCTGCAGAAGCGCTGAAGCTGGGCGCACAGCGGGTCAGCACCCTGAGGGAAGTGAAGGCGCTGTCGCAGATGATAGCGGAGAGAGTGGGGTCGCGGGTGGAGGCATAGCTGGCGGCGGTCATGGCGCCCATGCTGCGGCCCCACAGCGCGATGGTAGAGGCCTTGCCGCTCTCCCGCAGATGGTCGCACAGGGCCTTCACGTCGTCCACCTGGCACCGGGGAGGGGGGCCACTCCTTAGACTGTCACTGAGCTTCTCGCTCGACATGTTGGAATCCGGGCACGCCACAGGGGGCTGCCCCACTCAACACTCAACTGTCGGCAAGGCTGCTGGGTCTGGTCACCCCACGCAACTGTTGGCAAGGCTGCTGGGTCTGGTCACCCCACTCAACTGTCGGCAAGGCTGCTGGGTCTGGTCACCCCACTCAACTGTCGGCAAGGCTGCTGAGTCTGGTCACCCCACTCAACTGTCGGCAAGGCTGCTGGGTCTGGTCACCCCACTCAACTGTTGGCAAGGCTGCTGGATCTGGTCACCCCATTCAACTGTTGGCAAGGCTGCTGGGTCTGGTCACCCCACTCAACTGTCGGCAAGGCTGCTGGGTCTGGTCACCCCACTCAACTGTTGGCAAGGCTGCTGGGTCTGGTCACCCCACTCAACTGTTGGCAAGGCTGCTGGGTCTAGTCAACTGTTGGCACGGATACTACGTCAAATCATCCACTCAACTGTTAATTGGCTGCTGGATTCATGACACCATAGGACCAGGCCACCCATTGCGGGCCCACGGGTTTCGAGTCACAGAACACCCGCTCAGCGTGCAGCTCCAGGTGTGCCTCACGCGGCGTCAACTCCCCCATTCGCTAGAAACAACACTGAACGGCATGAGATCGGCCAACAAAAGCCAGCCCATCATCATCCCAGTGGATGTGAAAAGTAAATCAAGAGCAGGGCGGGGCCGTGACAAGATACCACAAACGCATACATATTCCCAACCCAAATGCAAAGCAGCATGGAAAGATGATACGATGTGACCGATCGTCACCAAACAACTGTTGGTCTCTGGGTTACGGAGTAAGCGGACCCTGCTGGCATGCCCCACTTCGCTAGAAACAACACACACACTGTGAACGGCATGAGGCCCGCCGACAAAAGCCAGCACACCATCATCCCAGTGGAGTGAGAAGCATTCAGGAACAGGGTGGGGCCGTGGCAAGAGACCATTCACTTCGACACATCCCAAACCGAGCGCAGGGCGAACCCATCACAGACACACAAACACCCGAAGTGTGTGCTGAATCCTTTGATCCCCGGCGTGGGTACATAGTGCAGCCGATTTTCTGTGGCTACGGGGTGCCAAAAGAGTCGGTCCAAGGATAAGCACACACGGTTGCAAAGTGAACTCACAGCGACACTGCCATCCGAGACGACAAGGAAGCTGTCGAGGGCTGTAGCGGTATCGGGGCCAGAAACTTGGCAGGTGGGCAACAACTCCCTTCTCGTCAAGGGGACACCAGGGAGGCGGGAGCAGCCGTACCTTCTCGTCAAGGGGACACCAGGGAGGCGGGAGCAGCCGTGCCTTCTCGTCAAGGGGGACACCAGGGAGGCGAGAGCAGCCGTACCTTCTCGTCAAGGGAGGAGGATGAAGGTCCATGCGGGCAGGCGAGCAGTATGTAAAAGGGGGGGAGGTGAGAGGAGATCTGGGCTCACCTCATAGAAACCGAGGGAAACGAACTCCCCCTCGGACATGCCGGAGCCTGAGGTGTCGAGGGTGACGAGGCTGAGGCCGATGTTGAGCGCAAACGTGAGCACCGAGAGAGCCTCTGCACGGCAGGAGGCATTTCCGTGCAGATACACGAGGCAGGGCATCGACGGCGGCGTTGGGAAGTCAAAGAAGCTGCCTGCACGAAGGGTCCCGTGTGCACGCCGGAGGGACGCTGTGAGCCGCTTCGAAAGCAGGGAAACAAGCCTGGAGAGCTCAAGCCGGAGGTCACGTGCTAAAGTGAGGCGGTGTTTCCACACAGCTGTCCTGATTCTTCACGAGGGGATCGCACCGGGCACGAGGGGGTGTTGCAGGAGGGATGTGCGCAGTGCCCCAACAGGTTCGTTGCACCTGAGAGTCGATGCACCGTACCTGACTCAGGGGGCACCGGGCACCACTGGCTGCAGTGCAGCTTCATCCAACGTGAGTTGTAGATAGTGAAGTCGTTCCGCTGTATTTTGCGACCTGCGAAGTCGAATTTGTTTGGGCCGAGGTGCTTCATGGTGTACTGGGCGCGCGGCGGCCGGATCACGGCTTTCACGACGTTCTGGTACCCTTGCCGAATCAAGTGGAGGTAGTGTGACTCCTGTCCCAAGCAGTCCCAAAGCGTTCCGAGCCACTCGATCACTTGATGATAAGGAACAGCACACAGCGGCCCGTCCGTTCTGCTGCTCCGTCCCGGTTTCTGCTGGTGTTTGCCCGTGGATTTCCAGCAGTGATAAGGAACAGCACACAGGAGGTCGGCTCGCTTGAAGCAGCTGCGTGGAAATAGTGCCTTGCAAGGGTGGTGCCGCAAGCGTTGCCTTGAGCCCGGGAGCAGCGCTGCACTCATCGCCCTGAGGAAAGTGAGTAAGCAGAGAGGCTGCGGTGTCTCAAAGAGCGTCTCATATGACTGTTGCAGCGAATAGTAAGATGACAGACGCTCTTTGCAACCGGCCACCCCACGCGGGTCCTGCGACCAATCACTTCCGAGGGGGTTCTCCGAACGACCGCTCACTCCGACCGCTCACTCCGACCGCTCACTCCGACCGCTCACTACGACCGCTCACTA
>LGRX02012187.1:23487-46311 GCA_001247695.2 Cymbomonas tetramitiformis
CCGCTCACTCCGACCGCTCACTCCGACCGCTCACTCCGACCGCTTACTCCGACAGGACGCTGCGGGGGCTGGACCGCTTGAACTAAGTTGCTACGACTGCTCGTTCCAAAGGCTCGGAGAGTCATTCTGTCACTACGAGGGATTGTTCCATCTGACGTCTCTCTTCAAGGGCGGCTTATTTTCCCCCCAACGGTCGTTCCGAGGGCTTCCATCGACCGGTAGCTCTGATGGCGTTGTCCTCCGACCGGGCGCTCCGCCTGGACGCTTCGAGGGCTCCATCCGGTCGGTTGCTGCGGGTTTTTCCATCCGGCTTTATCCGGTCGGATGCTGCGGGTTATTCCATCCGGCTCCATCCGGTCGGATGCTGCGAGTTTCTCTCACCACGTGACTGCACGTGTCTGCGAAAGAAAGGTTGCAGGCGTGCTCACGCTCGGGAGGTGTGAGCACAACGCGGCCTCCACAAGGGCCCCTCAGAAAGCTCGATGGAATCCTTTCGGGACTCAGCTCGCGACCTCACAAGTAGAGAAGTACCTTGTGTTGGTTGCCGTCCTCGTCTTGGATAATGTCGTAGCCATACTTGGACTTGCCTATGACACGCTCCGCAGCGAAACCCCGCTCGGTGCGGTTGGCAGTGAGGGAGCTCGAGCGCTCCGCCAGGGTGGTGGGGCGGAGGAGGCACAAGCAGTACTTCCAGCTCTGCTCTTGGTGATCCTGCTTGACCAGGTGAGGCAAACGCAGAGCCCCTTGAGGGACTCTTCAGGCGCCCTCTGCACCCGGCTCGACGGAGTATCCGCCCTCTGCACCCGCCTCGACGGAATATCCGCACTCTGCACCCGCCTCGACGGAATATCCGCCCTCTGCACCCGCCTCGACGGAATATCCGCCCTCTGCACCCGCCTCGACGGAAAATGCGCCCTCTGCACCCGCCTCGATGGAAAATGCGCCCTCTGCACCCGCCTCGACGGAATATGCTCCGTTCGGGAATGGGCTTAAGCATGTCGCTTCAGCCTCTCGGGACGGTATGTGCATGCTGTCTCGTCGAGGTTCTCACTATCCCTAGCACGCCAAACCAACATCAACCTGGATCTTCACAAGATGCGAGGGGCTCACGCCAGCCCACGGACGTCGCAGCGAGTAGCGTAAGGCACTCCCGCAGAAGTCTGCCCGACACCTAAAAGGCGTCAGCAGCGCCGCCATACACATGACGGCGGCCAAGACCCAAGGCCAGGGGAGCGCGGCTTTAAGAGCCAGGTTCCTAGCAGCTTCTGAGAAACGGCAGCCCCTTTCCTCGCATCCGCAAGCCCTCAGTGCACTAGACCAGGTCCACGAGGAGCGCAGAGATCAAGTTACAAGTTTCTGAACTGTAAGAATCCACATTGCTTGAAAACTGGGTGTGATATTCGATTTCAAGCTGGGGAAGGGAATAACAGATCGGACTCCTTGGTCGAGAGGTCCCCTAAAAGTTCGCAGCACGCAGAGCGTTTCAGCATCCTTCACAGATCACCACTCTCGCCACCAGTGAGTGTCAAGTCATACGGAAAAGGAGGAGCTTCGAAGAATAGCTGGTGTACCTGGATATACTCGTCCCAGTCGAGATGGCGGCTGAGGCGGAGGGTTTCCATCATCGCCGACCACCAGTCATGTTGGTTATCGAGGTTATCAAACTTTAACACGGCAACCTGACCGGGCATTACCACGTCTAGCTGATTATCCACGTCCCCGTGCACGTCGGTCACTTGCTGATGCATGAGAAATTCGCCTGCCGGCTCGGTCTGGCTTTCATCTCTGCACAGCCCCGACCCAAAAAGCGAATCCAGGCGACATCGGGGCAACCTCAAGCAAACTCGGCCATTGCCTGACGCAATGCACATTATTCCAGAGAATGGGGCGACTTGGGTGAGTTGTGATGCACACAGACTAGTGACGGTGCGGAACAGTCCGGGCGAGGTGCCCGCGAAACTGAGGGGGAGTAGGTGGTGCTAGGTGCTTGTGAGACAGATGCAGAGAAGCGCGAGCGAGCAGCTTGCGAGCGGAGCACGGGTAGCTTCGCTGCCTGCCAGGCTTTCCCGACGGAGTGGGACATGCCAGGGCGTGTCATCAAGAGTTGAAACGCGCGACACGGCATATCGCTCGGACTGAGGCACGCACGTGTAAAACGCTAAAGTGCATTCCTTCTCGTTCAAGACGAACCAGTGCATTGTGTCGCGACCGAAGAGCCCCACTCCCGCTTTTTTTATCCAACCGGATTTCTTCGGCCAGACCACCACCTCGGGCTGCGAAGATTGAGAACCATCGCCCGACCCTGGGATCCCCAAAGCACCAAAGGTAAAAAGAACAGAACGTTTGGTAAAGCATATACGAAGCTGAAACTTGCTCAGAAAGCAGATAAGGTGTCCTGTGCGGTGCACTCAGCCCAACCCCGGGGATTGGGATATATACCTATGCATACACATATATGCAAACACGAATAGGTGCCAGCTGACAGGCTTGCGCACATCGAACGTACACACAACGAACTCTTACGGGTACCTCTTGAGATCAATAGAACCTTGGCTTTTAGCAGTTTGATCTGTATTACATGGCAAGTGCGCCGAATATTGACGAGAGGATAGGAACGAGACCCGCACACTCTTTGAAAAGCCAGAAAGAAACCCTGAGACACGTGTGCCATTACAATTCCCCACTGAAGTCGGCAAGGTTGCAATACCTTGGGAGGTCTCTTCGTCCTCTGTAGGAATAGCTTGGCCAGCGCCAAGGCCAAAGAAGCCGGCGCCACGGAACATGTCCAGAATGAATGTATCCAAAAAAGCGCGCTGGCGCGCGAAAGGTAGGTCTGTCTTGAACACAGGCGGTGTCAATAGCCCTGTGTGTGTAAGAAATGCGCGATAATAGCAAGCAGCGAAGTTGTGTGCGGAAGTTGTCCGCGGGTTCGACTGTCCCAAGATAGTAGTGGGGGAACAAAATCTCAGGGCACCAAAGAATACAAAGCAAGAGAGCCATGACGTTAGGCGATGAATATATTCTGGGCCACACGAGCGAGAAAACACAGGCTGGGTGTTTGTGTGTGGCTGGCTTCCTTGCTCGAGGCAGGCTTGCACAAAGATAGATAAGAGCAGTTGCGCACTGTGTTTATAAGACTTCGAACACGTTGACCACAAAACTAAGTATGTATGATCAGCGGACAAACAGTTTTCTTGATTTAATACACGGTTGTTATTGTGAGCGCAACATGCGTATGACACCTGGATACAAACACGGTAGGAATTATTTTGGTGGGAAGCCGTACCTACGTCGTCACCGACTTCAAGCGTATGGCCGAGGAAGGTGTACTACGAGCCAAAATAACCTTACGCCGCTCTGGGAAACCCCATCACTCGTACGCTGTTTCTCTCAATTCTTTTGGCCCTTTTGTTTACGCTCTCCTCTGACGTTATGCGTTTTCTGGTTTTGCTCATCACACCCCCCGCCCGCCCCCTCACGCTCAGGCAAGGGGCATAATGGATATAATATACTAGTATTAGTATATTATATGCCCCTTGCGCTCAGGCTCATCGACTGGCTATCGCTATGGCTCAGCTGCCGTATCGATGTCGTGTCACGCCCTGTCGATGTCGTGTGTCACCCAGCGCAGGCTGCGCGCTGCGGCAGTGTCCCGTTTATATACATATAATAATCATATACACTGTATAGCTGACAACTTGACTCTTGACATGAAACACATTGCGACTACTATCGAGAGTGAGGGGTGCCCAACTAAATTTGAGCCGTCCAATATTTTCAGAGCTTGAACATCGGAAGGTCCGAAGAGATTTCTGGGGAGCGACGAAGGAATATATCATATTTTGATCTCTAGGATGTCGGTTTTTGATATAGACTGTCGGATTCGGAAATTACCCCTGTTTAAAATGAACGGACCAGTTTAAGTTGTGCGTCTCAGACAGTGCGTCACAGGCTCACCATTCACCACTCACCAGTAGCAGTATCCTGTCATACTATTTTATGTCATACACGCAACAGATATGAGCATGCGACACATAGATAGACATACGACATTTCACATACCGATACGGCTCACCGATACGATAGCATAGGGTTTTTGGTTTTTAGCTAAAAAACCTGCTGCTTGACAAACTGGCTGTCGTGCATATTTCTGCACCACCAGTCGAGTGCATACCTTGAACAATCCTTACGCGTTGTGCACAACTTGTGTAAGATCTTGGTTCCTACAGGAGACCAAATAATTGGCAAAAAGTCTGAAAGTACGGTAGCGGCTCAACAAGTTTGCTCCCGAGTGGACTCCACAAGCTCATGCAGCAGTGGGCACTCAACGCACAAGATTACAAGATTTGACCAGATGTTCGTATTTTATCGTCTTGTCGGGGTGCGAAAACCGTCTTGAAGGCTTCCGGAATCTTGTGGCTCGCTCAAATCTCGTGTTGTCCAACCCAGCGTACTGGACAGGAAAACATGGCCAACATATTTCTGGATGATGATGAGACATTAAGTCCGAACGCGAAGAGTGCAGGTGCCGTCGAAGCAGAGATGCAAACATTTGGCCGCTTACTTTTCCACAAACCAAAGCCCATGTCTGAAGATGCAGTTCTTCTTCTGGAAGAGTTGGAGGCCCAGAATGGATTCTTTAAGGACGAGGATCCACTTGCAAATACTCCAGAATATGTCGCTGAAAGTGCTGAAGCGGACGATCTTCTTGCTCGCATTGAATCCGAGGTGCGGTTTCCTGCCAGTTGATCTACGCGATGCTCTTTCAGGACTTGGTAGAGCACCACTCCCCTAGTTGTTTTCGTATTAGCAGCCGCTGCGCGGGCTCGCTCAGGTAACGCACTCTATGGCGCTCTTTGTTCGTGTCAATTCTGTCCCTAAAAACCGGCGAGGGAACACCTTCTCAACCACTTTCGAGTTGTGTTACCAGATGGCTGCGGCGAAGACAGTCGTCAAATATACCGGTGGCGGATTTGCAGTCCCGTTTGTCCAATGTATTGGTGGCATATATAATCGGCAGAACCGAAGAACGCAGTGGTACATGGTAATGATCTTTGTCGTCGTCAGTATTGCATTTTACTTCGCGTTCTACGAAGAGGAAGAAGAAATTGAGGAAGAAATCGAGGAAACCATAGAGGAGGAGGGCATCTCTTTTTCTGGAGATGGTGGCGCGCACCACGCCGGAGAGTCGATTTCTGAGAATGAGCTGTTTTCTTAGCGGCAACGCGGCTCCAAACGCTTTCATCTTTCTCGTTGATCTCGAGCTAAGTGGTCAGCGTTGCGCCACTGCCCGTTCTGCCGAGAAGTGCATCGTTAAAAATGGTTGGCCAAGTGCTCTGATCAGGTTAGCCATCCATAGCCAGACCAGCCTTTTCTCTATCAGCGTTTATGAAGCCGTGCATCTTCGTTGATCGCTGGCTTAAGGTGGTGTTTTCCTGCTTGGTGTGTGGTTTCTCGTGGCGAGGGGTAGTTCCCAAAGACCCCTGGGGTGACCCCTCGGGCGTCCGCAGCAGTATTTCACCGCGAGCTTCTTCGACGTCGAGGTACGCGTGGCCGCTTTCATACGTGCGCTGCGGGGAATAGTATATTCACGCGTGGGATATGCTCAATGAAAGAGAGGGCCAGGAGGTAAGATATGAATGCTCTGGTTAGCACAAAGTCAATCCTGTCTTCCTCGAAAAGTGGGTGACTTTTTGCAAGGCGTTCGGCAAACAAAGGTGTATATGGTATGATGAAAGCTTGAAAAGAATAGAAAGAAGGAAATCCTTGAGCTTTGCACAACAAGTTTTGTTCGGTGAATTTACAAGCCGTCAGAAATGCTTGTTGGAACACATGCCTATTATGTAATGTTGGTTGTTAACATCTGCAGGTTTATTTCATGGCTGCAGCAATCCCTTGCTTAAAAATAGTATAGCAGGGAGTATCATGAGCTACGAGGGAACTTGCCTGTAACGTTGAGCGATAAGGAGGATCCTAACGTCAGGGTATGGGTTTTCCTGTACAAGTTGCATCGCTTTCACGACCTCTCATAAATCCACAAGTTCAATACAAGTCTCACGGTGTCATGTGTTCTATGATGCACTATGCTACGTTCACTGTGGAGCATAATCCTGTGAATGTCGCTTAACGCCATTTTTTAGTACTTGAAATCATTCAGAAGCTTTCCCTTCGTGTCCATGTAGATGTACCCCTCCCTAAACTTCAGCACGAGCTCGACGAGTTACCACACACATCAATCAATTTCGATATTTGAAGGATATTTTCGATCGATTTGATACGGTATTCTGGACTTTTGATCGATCGCGATTTCGAATTTCAAGTGAGGTTTGAAAATAGTCGACGTCGACATCAAGTTGCAAATTTTAATCGACCACGAGCTATATATCGATTGTCCGATAGTCAATATATCCGCGAATTGCTGATAGACCACTACGATCCACCGGACCATTATTGCGAAGTTGCGACATGCAAACGTACATCACATGTGCAATGTATTCAGTTTCGCAGGTTTGCCAACTGAACCAAAAGGATTTCAGCTTGGTTTTGATTAGTCCAGTCGATGTAACGTTACGGCAGAGTAAATGTCGCTCTCTCGTCTAGTGCCACGACCCCATTCCTTGTCTAATGCCACGCCCCAAAACCCCCATGACAACGAGTGATGCAAATGACAATCGGCTTATTCATTTTTAGTTTCGCATACGGCATTACATATATTGACCCGTCCATTGATTAAAAAAATCGATTCGACTTATCGTTGATGACTTCGTGCAGACTGCGATGCGATCCACGATGGTGCAAAGGGGCGCGAGACTATCTAGACATCAATAAGAAGAGCACGAATACAATTGATCCATTGATTTGAATTTCGAATTCCGTTAAATCATTCGATACCGATTATTCACGTGAACGAAACGCGTTTCGATCGTGTAAACCATCAAACTAATAATCGATAGGTTCCGATCTCCAACGATGCTACGGTATTTACAATCGATCCGGACGCGACTCGTGCAAACCGACTACCGATTTTGAACTGCCATGTATTGTCAATTGGTATTGAACAAGGCTACAATTTAGGCAATTGCAATATCTTTATGGCAGGAAAGATTGACCAGTATTTTAACAGGTTGAGCAACAGTTCCTCCAAATAATTACTTCAAGTTAGAACCGCCTCCACTGGGCTACAATTCATGTCTTATACTTTCAAGGCGCGCCTTTCAGATCTCTGATCGATCTGTCCTATGTCGGCTGGCATATCATCATCTGCCACCTATACAAATCCTAATCAGAGAATCTGCACATTTGGACAATCCTAATCAAGACAGTTGATTTCATTGTCCCTTGTTGTCCTTTGCCTTCTTCCTACGAGGAGCCACGTCCTGCACCTCTTCGTCATCACTGCCCATGCTTAGGGAACCTTTCAAATGAGCTATGTACTCAGCTGTCCAACAGGCAGGATATTTCCTGGGTTGCCTCTTCGTCACTTCGGACACCCCAGCATTATTTTCACTCATTGAAGTCAATCCAGTATCTGGCCCAGATGGTTCCTTCGGTTGTACTTGAACAGTCTCCACCACAGAGGCTGGAGCATCCTCAGATATGGCCTCAGACTTCTGCTCGGTGATAGGCTGATCCCCTGGCTGAACGGGTGAGGTCGGAGAAGTGCCCTTTGGCACCCAGATAAGTTCACCCTTATCATCCATGATCAACTGCAGTCCCAGTCTCTTCAACTTTCGAGCTTCAGCTTGTTCTTCAACATCGTCAGCTACCAAGACATCGAACTCGCTGACGTCATCCTCGGTGTCATCATATTCAGGCGAGGCAGGCTCCCATTTCGGACTGGCAGTATCTATGTCATGCTTACTGTCTGTGACACCCGCGTCATCATTGTCATCCGAATCTGGTAGCTTCTCCTTACTCCAGGTCACAACACCTGCACCCGAATCGTCACTGTTCGTAGGCGTCGATTGTACAGACTTGCGCCCCTTGTATGGAATTCCGTGATATTCATCATCGTCAATCACACTCGTCTGATTCCGGTACGCAACGCTGAGCGGTAATGAAAATGGCGCTACCGGCGCCTTCACCAGAGTGGCGTCTTCCAGAAACCAGCCACCACCTCTATTACGCTCCCAGCGGCGTAACGCTCCAGAAGGGTGGACGATAATATGCTGCCAGCTATAATCGAGCCCAGGCTTTCGCTCCCCATAGTACGAAGTCAATGGCTCGGGAGTCCCCTTCCGAGCCCATTGCCATTTCACTGCCCCAGTACGCATAAATGCAATATGCCAATCGAATGGCTTGACATGGCTAGTGTTCCCTGGCACAACTCCTCCCCTCTTAGCTTGTTAGTACAAAGAGATGATAACTCGGAGTCATTTGTACGGCAGCTAAGATCCAGACACAGATCAGCCATGCGTATGGATGCGTGATATGCTTTTCTGATCGAACAGATGCTCGAAGAGTTGGCGAAGCAATCCAGAGGGCAGAGGGTATACAGCCGCGGAGACTCCCGCTCCTTGTTGCCCAGGATGAGGCCCCAGTTGAGCAGTTTCAGGATGTGATCCCAGAGTCTGTTGGTGAAGACAAGGAGTGTCCATCGTACAGTATCGCAGGTCCACCGGAGGAGGCGACTGCGTCCAGATGCAAGTAGGCTTGCGGTAGCCAATGCCATACCAGGGCTCGTCATGAATACTATGATTACACTTGATTAGTTGGGTCCTGTGATTAATCAAGACTTGATTAGTACCCTGCCGTGGCTAATCAAGACTTGATTAGTACCCTGCCGATGCTAATCAAGACTTGATTAGTACCCTGCCGGGTCTAATCAAGACTTGATTAGTTTAATCATGGTTTTCGGATATTTTCCTACCCTATTTGCGGTTAGTATATAGCCGCAGGAAATGGGTACCAGATTTTGGGTTTTACAAATCCTATCACAACAAACAATATATCATTGTGTTCGTCTATGAATGAGCTGTATGTATGCAAAGTTTCGGCCGGAAAGACCTCGTGAATCAAAAGTTATTCACGGTCGAGAAACCCTATTATTTGCGGTTAGTATATAGCCGCAAGAAATGGGTATCAGATTTTGGGTTTCACTAATCCTATCACAACAAGCAATATATCATTGTATTCGTCAATGAATGAGCTGTATGTATGCAAAGTTTCGGCCGGAAAGACCTCGTGACTCAAAAGTTATTCACGGTCGAGAAACCCTATTATTTGCGGTGAGATGTTATAATGCGGAAATCCATCCGTGTTTTTTAATGCGCATATACTTGATATATTGATATATAGCACAGCGGACGGAACCCAAAACGTCGTCTAAATAGAATATAAATGGTGTCCACCGTATTTCTCGAATCAAATTGCAAGATTCGCAATACATCACAAGATTCGCGATGATCAATATTTACCACAGCAGCGAGGCTGATATACATGCATGCAGCACAACATGGTGTGGTATTCAGCAAAATTCAACAAGAGAAGACTGATGACAAAATAGTTAAATACTCAAAGATGTGTGTTGTACCTCAGGATCAAGGATCATAGAACTCTACATCTCTTCTGAATCCGAACCGAATAACTGGAATTGGATGGAAGTAACCGAATAATACTTGTAGACTTCAGCAAACGGATGAAATGCCAGGTTCGGAAAGTCGGGATGGCGAGGGGGACGTTTCTCATCATGCACTGTGAGGGGTACCAAAGCGGATTCCGCACGTGGTGCTTGCTCTTCAGTAGACAAAGGGAATGTCGCATAGAAATACTGTAAGAATGGGAGTGGATATTTAATCCAAACTATTTCGCCACTAGAATCGCCTTCCTCAAGGCTGCCGGTCCCAGTCGGACCCATCTCCTGCAATTGAAAAGCCTGGGAAGGAGCTGCCTCGCCTGAAACCTTTTGCTAAAGCGAGAATTCGCGTATGGTACACAAAAAAATAGTTTCCTTCTCGCTCTCTGACATGCGCCCGGAAGCTAGCGTCCAAAAGGACCCTGGGATCTGAATTTGTTTCCCTATGTGCTCAAGCGGCTTTTTCAAAGCCGGATACTGCTTCATATGTAGGGTTTGCTGGCTGTTAGAAACGGGTTTTTTTCTTTCTCTGACCCATTCTGCGGTGTGTGCGTGCGTGCTTAACGAAGTACTGTATGCGTGGCGAACTGTCCTAGAAATCTGAGAGAACACACGGGCGATTGTGGAGCCTCACAAAACCGAATAGAAAACGAAGGAAATAGACTGACTGCGTCAGACTCGCTAGACTCGCTGTCTCGACGGTCAGAGGCCACATATGTCATATCGCCACTTTTGTCATGATTAAAAAATCACGACTTGATTAGTACCCTGCCGTGGCTACGTAATCAAGACTTGATTAGTACCCTGTCGGGTCTAATCAAGACTTGATTAGTACCCTGTTGGGTTTAATCAAGACTTGATTAGTACCAAAAAACGTCTAATCATGAAAGTAATCATGATTACGAGTGTATTCATGACGAGCCCTGTGCCATACATACAGTAAGAGCAATGCAACGGAGTAGGTAACCGGCGAAGCTACGGGTCGAAATCGCAGCGCAAAGGGAAACCTGCCCATCGGATTTTCCATAAACCAATGCTTGGGTTTGAGGAAATCGAAAATTTGGAGCGTACGGCGTACACAGGCATCAGCCTGTCGCAGTTGTCGTACCCCAGTGGTCTTAGCTTGACTGTATTCTGTGCACGGTGGGCTAGCCCAGATGACGTCAAAGTAACCAGGCGCGTAACGCTTGAAGTCCCAGTCCTGAACCTTCTCAGCGTAGGTAGGTTGCCAGCGAGGATCATGATCTACGGTGACCACGGTGCTCGTCGGATAACATGACAGGAAACTTCTCTCCACACTACCTGTACCACTGAAAAGTACTAGCAGTCGCAACTCGCGTGTCGAGATTACCGAGTCCAGAAGGGCCAGATGCGTCACAAAGGCGTCAGAGGAGCGACAGTATTGTTCCCAAGGTAGGCAGTTGTCCAGAGAAGTGGGTTCCCCTTCATCAGAGGTGTCCAGGAAGGTTAGAGCTCTGGCGCGTTCCCGCCTTTGCTTCCGCTGCATTCTGACCTCCTGTAAGGCTTTTTCACGGGCTTGTCCTTCTCGGGATAGTCGCAGTTGTTCGAACTCTGTGAGCTGTTCGAGTTCACCCCCGTAGTTCAACGACTCACGAGTCTTCCAGGAGTCATGAGCATTAGAGTACCCAGTCCAGTGAACCAGAAACTCTTCTACTTCCTTGCCTCCTCGCGTAGGTTTCACTCTTCGAGCCAGAATCTTAGACACATGTGTCTGGGATTGTCCATCCACGAGAACCTTGGCAGGAGTAGGTATTTGCCGACGCAGCGCAAAAGCTTCATCCGCGGTGCGGTATTCCTTGAGGCGATGCTGCGCAAAGACGTCGTGGATACGCCATTTAGGGGGCAACTTGAGCCGATAAGCCACCGGGGCGCCTCTGTCAATTTCGGGTAGCTCTCGCTGCTGGTCACTGAAGAATCTCTCGGTGATGGGTAAGGGCCCGTGCCAGCGAGGTCCCAGCTTCCTGAAGGATTCGCGGTTCATGATATTTTCAGTGAGATGCTTGGCATCTACCCAGACCAAGTCTCCCAACTGAAAGGATTTGGCGGTGTGACGCTGGTCAAACTGATGTCGCTGGCGTTGCTGCGCCAGTTCCAGCTTAGTGCGGGCGTCCTCCGGTTGAGCCGCGAATTTACTAGCCATCTCGTGTGCGGTACCTTCTCCACCCTTACGCTTGGAGTGTTGTCCTGCAGCCGCTTGCAGGAACAGGTCCAGCTGCGACATAGGAGAGTGCCCCAAAACCAACTCAAACGGGGTAAAGCCAGTTACATCGCTCCGCGTATCGTTTATGGCGAACTCTACGTTAGCACACCACAAGTCCCAGTCCTCCGGATTGCTGCCTACGAAAGACCGTAGCATGTCTTCTACCACGCGGTTGGTGTGTTCAGCTTGTCCGTCCGAACGAGGGTTGTAAGGCGTAGTGGAGGCCACTTTGGTTCCCATAAGTCTCATCAACTCCTTCCACATAGCATCCTGAAAACGAGGGTCCCGGTCGGAGACAATCTTCATAGGAGTACCATGTAGTTTCCAAATGTGGTCGAAGTAGATTCGAGCTATAACCTCAGCGGAGCTGTCCTGGAAGTTCAATGGGATAATGTGAACCATTTTGCTGAGCTTACAAGTGAAAGTAGCAAAAGCATCGTGATTCCGCGCCGTGACTGGGAGTCCAGTGACAAAGTCCACGCTGACCACTTGCCATAGTCGCGTAGGAATAGTCCCTACAGATCTGCAACCCTTGGGAAAGCTTTCCATAGGCATGCCATCCCTGTGCCCTCCCTATGCCCGCCCTTGGGAACGCTCGGGAAAATCCGGAAATATTTTCCAAAGGCTTGGAAAGCTTTCCATAGGGTATTTCCATAGGGATACCCCCTTTTGGAGTTTCCACAGGGTTTCTATAGGGCTGTATGCCTATGGAAAAGGACGTTCCATAGGCATGGAAGGCCGTATAATCACCCTATGGAAAAGTAAACATTTCCATAGGACGACTATAGGCATAACCAGGACTATGGAAAACCCTATGGAAAATGTAAACCCTTCCATAGGGCGGCTATAGGCATAGGGGGCCGATGGAAAGCCCTATGGAAAATATAACTTTCCCATACGCTTTCCATAGGCATGTCCAAGGGCGGGCGTAGGGCGGGCGTAAGGATAGCGCACCTATGGAAAATTAGCGTATACTATGAGTTTTCCACAAGATTTTCCATAAGGCGAGCATAGCGATAGTACACCTATGGAAATGTACAATTCGCCCTGCGTATTCTCGGGAATAAAGTCGTAATTCCATAGGGCCTTCCATAGGGATGCCATAGGTATGGTAGGCCTATGGAAACGTATAATCCACTCTACGTATTCTCGGGAATATCAACGTAATTCCATAGGGCTTTCCATAGGGCCCCCATAGGGATAGTATACCTATGGAAATATACAATTCATTCTGCGTATTCTCGGTCAATAAAGACGTAATTCCATAGGGGTTTCCATAGGGTTAGCTATAGGGATAACACAGGGTGAGCATGCCGTAGGTATACTCCTGATACAGGTGGCAAAGTCTATACCTATAGTATCCATATGGAATACGTTTCCACACGTATACCGTACGTATGGAATTGACGTTCCATAGGTATAGCCAGCCTATGGAATGAGCTTTCCCAGGGGTGAGCCACCCAGTGGAAAGGTCTTCCGTAGGTATATCATCCGTATGGAAACATGTTTCCCAAGGGATACCGTACCTGTGAAAGGGTTTCCATAGGTATAACCATTCAGGTTTCATAGGGTGAGCATAGGGTGATGATTCATGATATATCCAGGCTTTCCATAGGGCTTTTACTACATATATACATATTAATATACAGAATAATTCCATCTATGAAATGAACAAGTTATTCGTCATGTAAGTCGCCCACAAAATCTACATGCCTATCTAGTATGAGCATCATCTTGTCTTTATCATATCTCCATGGTGGATCATTGAAACCGAGTTTGTGCTCGCCGAGATAATATACCAACCTATTTGCATCGGGTCGTCCAGCTGGAATTCTCTTGGTCGTGATGAACCGGTCAAAGTTCCATGGAATGGGTACAATGCACACCAAGCACTCAATCTCAAATGCTTGGATGAAAACCTCGGAAAGGTCCCATGGCAAGTCCGACCTCAACATCATATTGTTCGCCACGGTATCTTGAAATGCTGCCTTCAATGGAAACCATCTTACTTTGAGGAAAACCAATTGTTTCCTGCCAATCGGGATGCTATAAATTTTCAGAAGCTCGCCGTACCTGCAACACATACTTTCCAAAGGGTGAGCATAGGGTGGGCACAGGGTGGACATAGGGCGGCTATAGGGCGGACACAGAGTGGGAAAGCTTAACTCGTAATCATAGGGAGGGTGTAGGGTGGTCGTAGGGTGGGCACAGGGTGAGCATACGCATGATCTAGGATATATGTTACGGTATAGGGATGTTGTAGGGCGAACACAGGGTAGGCATAGGGCCAATATAGGGCGAACATAGGGTGGGCATCGGATGAACGACCTGTCTTCATGGGCATTCAATCCATTTACTGGGGTATCAAAGATTGCCTTTATGTATCGTTGACAGGTGGTGAGGTGGCGGTCGGCGGATCGCGTACGAAAAGTGTCTCGTCCGACTTTCACGTGCCGACTCTTCATCACACCGTCCATGTAGACATAACAACGCTCCTTGGTACTCAAAGGACGACATTCCCTCGTCAACCGGTTCAACCGCCATGTCTCCGGATCTTGGATGACGGGTCGTGGCATGATCCGCCGTTCTCTCAAACTCAATCGCTTCCATTCAGCGAGTTTGGTGTCAAAGTCGTTTTGCAGGAGCTGGGCCCATGGGAAATTCGTGCGCATATACTTCCGTATACCTTTTATGTCACCTGTGGGTGATCAATGGGTGGGCATAAGATGGTTACGAATTTCAAAGGGTGGGCATAGGGTAGGCATAGGGTGAGCACAGGGATGGAATATTTCTTTTCAGCTCCAAGGGTGGGCATAGGGCGGGCATATGGCGGGAAAGATTTCCATTGGGTGGGCACAGGGCGGCCATCTACCGCAAAGGCATCTAAGGCACTGCGTACCTTCATCCAAGGTTATCGGTGTTTGCTTGCCAATCACCTCCACTCGTCGCTTTTGTGGCCCAGTGTATGGTGCAACCTTCTCATTAGATATTGAAGCATATATGCCACGGACTAGCATCAGCTGTTTTTCTAGCATCTGACCTGCGACATACATAACACATAAACAAACGTACAGTGCAGCCAGACGTTTCCATACCTATGTTCTCCCTATGGAAGGAGCTTTCCATAGGCACGGTATACGTACGGAACCGATACATAGTAAAGGCATAAGGTAAACATAGGGTGGGCATAAGGTGGGCATAGGGCGGGAAACTTTGAGATTCCCATTCCCTATGGTGATCACAGGGATAGCATAGGGCGGACGTAGGGTGAACATAGGGTGAGCCTAGGTATACATACCGTTCATGATGTTGGCTACTGGCTGCGATCGAGTTTTGACTGACTCCTTGCATTTCCCATAGAATGACTCCCACGGAAATAACCATGTTCCATGCGCAGGTCCTGTCAGTTCGATATGCCGAGGCAAATGTCGCAAAATATGCGTAGTTATATTCCAATCTTCAGGTGAAAACTCCTTCTCCCATCGGTCCATTAGAGCTTCAACCCGTTTATGCAGACGGTCCTCGGAAATGATGTGGTTTGAGACTATCTCACGCACCACTACGACGAACTCCCCAACAAAGGACGAGTATTTCGGATGAGGCAAATCTCCCAATGCGTCTGGCCAAGCTGCGATTGCGCTCATGAAGCCGCAAGTTATGAAGACAATCCCCACGGCGGCCTTCAGTTTTCTTGGCTCTCCTGTGCTCGCGCTGAACTCCATGCCCTTAGTTACCACGTTGCCCCAATTCCGATCGACTTTTGATTTCTTGTACCACTTAATCGCAATAGAACGAATGTCCTCATCCAGACCCCATGGTACAGCGAGTTCTGCAAAAACAGAAAAGAACAGCAGTCACTGTCATGCATTATTTGACAATCGCCAGGTTCCAAGGGTGGGTATAGGGTGGCTATAGGTCGGGTGCAGGGTGGGCATAGGGATGGAATATTTCTCTGCAGTTCCAAGGGTGAGTATAGGGTGGGCATATGGTGGGCACAGGGTGAGCACAGGGATGGAATGCGTTTCCCCAGTTCCAAGGGTGGGTATAGGGTAGGCATAGGGCGAGCACAGGGATGGAATGAAATCCCGAGATTGTTACATACCAGCAAAATGTTCTTCCAAGGTTTTCTCCACCTCGTTCTCGTCCACAGGTTCAGGTAGCCACTCCGGGTGCACATGGTGATTTTCAGCATATCTAAGGCATTTAATATTCCAGTTGCACTGAAAAATAGCACATGTCATCCTATATTCCAAGTTATGAAGTTCGTGCATGATATCCGGGAAGTAGTCCTTTGTCACGGAAAAGTGTGGCAACAAAGAAAGTGCACACGGCCCTTTGATGCCCGTTCTACTATAAATCTCTCGAAGCTGAGCAGCAGTGTACAACCCAGAATCTGCGCAACTTGCATTTCTGGCCTGCAGCAATCGTACGTCCTCTTCGGTGCGGAGAGGTGCAGAACCTGTGAGGACAGTTGTCACATTCGTCATCGCATTCGTTTTCATAGGGTGGGCATAGGGCGATCACAGGGCTAGCATAGGGCGGCCATAGGGCGAGCATAGGGTGGGAAACCTGAATTGGTTATCTCAGGTACGGTATAGGGATGCTATAGCGGTGTCACAGGGCGGGCATAGGGTGGGCATAGGGTGGGAATAAGCTGGACTACCTTTGAAAATTGTTTTATTCAAACAGCTTGTTCCCCAGGTCTCGCCGGTAATGTTGCAGAACATGCAGGCTTTAGAAGCGGAATTTCCTCCCACTCGATTGGCAATTTCCGTTATGCCCCCCGTGCCATAGTCAGCAACAACACACGTGAGCATGCATCGTAACTGGAAGATTTCCTTTTTTCTTGAATCAAACGCTCGGACACCAACATTCCACATGTCGAGCAACTCGTCCACCAAGAACTTGTAGTAAATCTGAGCATTACTCGGTTTATCCTCGATTATTCCGTATACCAATAGAAACTCGTACTTGGCTCGATACTCAGCAGGCAGATTTAAGATTTGGAACGTTATTGGGGTGATTGAGGACGTGACCGCCGTGGAATCGTTATGAGGATTCACTCCATCGGCACACATGAATAAGGAGATGTTCCGTGGCTCCGTAAAGAAGCCCGGCTGCTCGACATACACCTTATTTCTCCAGAAGGTCGACTCTGCGATTGAAACCGAGCAACGAAACTTATCATTTAAGGTGAGGAACACAATTACACTTTCTGGAATAATAAATGGATTTTGGGCATAGGATAAGCATAGGGTGGTCATAGGGTGGGCATAGGGCGAACATAGGGTGGGCATAGGGTCAACATACAGTAATCACTCAGTAATAAGAAAACCCGCCAATAAGAAAGTAGCCAGCTTTTTTGATTTCTTCACAATATTTAACACACAACACTCCATATTTAAGATCTCTATATAAATAAGAAACTTGCTAGGCTGACCTAAAATTCCTGTTTTCTTAAAATCGAGTGTTTACTGTAGGATGCAAGGCAATTGTGAATTGGGCATAGGGTGAGCATAGGGTGGACATAGGGTGATCATAGGGATGTTATAGCGTGGACATAGGGTGATCATAGGGATGTTATAGGGTGGGCATAGGGTGAGCATGTGGGAGGGATACACTTACGATGAAACGTAGTCACAACCGGCAGATCGTCGTTCTCCGCGGGTGTAGTTATCTTCCATGATACCAAGAGCTCGGCCATCTCTGGTATCAAATATAGCATCGGCAGGAGTTCGTCCAAGCGCCAAAACCTAAATACCTTGTACGGCTTTCCCGGAATAAGCCGTCCGTTACGTCGAGAGCTGGGGTGACACCGAAGTTTGTGGCAATGGAGGCACTGGGTAAGGTCGTCATGCCGGCCCGGAGTGAAGATCATGCATTCATTCCTGCAAACGTCGGCGGTATGGTACGGCAGTGCAAAATCCTTCCACATAGACAAAGCTTGTTTGAAGGAGGTCGGGAAACCATTTCGTCTCTGATTGCCGATGATGTCAACGTTGCCAATCACCGTTTGCCGCATGAGATTGAAGATTTGATCAAACATGGATTGGGTAGCATTGTGCTCGGATTTCGTTTCCAGCAGATCAACGACAAGACGATGCATTGTTGAAACCTTCTCGGCATAGACGTGATCAACGACCTGTGAAATCACGAGAGGCATCCCCAACTTTACAGGAACTGCAAAATAAAAAAAAGGCATTTCCCTCCGCATGTCCACCCTATGCCCGTCCTATGCCCACCCTATGCCGACCCTATGGAAACATCCAATGCTTTCCATAGGCATGCCTACCCAGTGAACCACCTATACCCGCCCTTGGGAATGCTCAGGCCCACCCTATGGAAACATTCCATGTTTTCCCAACCTATGCCCGCCCAATGCTCGCCCTATGCCCACCCACTGGAAACGTCCAATGCTTTCCATAGGCATACTTACCCAGCGCTCTACCTATACCCGCCTCTGGGAATGCCTGTTCCCACCCTATGGAAACGTTCAACGATTTCCCAACCTATGCCCACCTGTTGGCATACGTACGCCCACCCTTGGGAAATACAGAAAGAGGGGTACCTCATGGTTATCCATATCCTCATCGTTGGCAGCAGGAATTAGGAGACGGGCACAATGTTCTTCCAGCTTTCTCAAATGATCCTGGAGAATTTCGTCCGCTTCTGCATTGGCATCTTCCATGTCATCATCACCTCCAAGGGAACCACCATCACCACCATTACGGTCACCCCCGTCATCACTTGAAGTATCGTCTTCACTACTACTTTCCCCCATGTATACCGCTCCTTGCCATCTCTTGTATAGCTTCGTATGTCGTTGTATCGTTCGAAGAGGTTTTTCAACTTGTAGTCGGCACACGGTGCAAGGACATGGTGGCATGTCGACCCCGTGGTTGTTTAATACTGGCAACAGACTATTGGGGATAGGTGAACCAGTATGCATGTTTTTAGACGGTGTTTTTCTGTTACTATTCTCGGTTTATAGACGACGGGTGACCTGCCACGTCATCATCACGCGCAGTATAATGCAGACACGTGGCGGCCACGTAGGTTGCGGTATGCGTTTATGCGGTACGGTATGCCTTCATTATGCGGTTTGCCATTGTGGTTCGAGTGATCATCGAGCAATCAACGGAGAGAGATATCTTTTTTGGATTGGGTGTGTTCATAAACACAAGCCCCGCGTCAAAAAACGCGGCTATACAACTATCATCACACGGGTATTGTTGCATGAACGGTGTATATTCGTTTAATTACAAGTAGAATGTTTGCTAGTGTTAGTAGTGTTACAATATATATATGTCGCAAAAGCCATAAGTCAGCTGGTCGTACAACATATCATAGCGTTACTATTACATTGCAAAGTACGTAAGTTGCTACCAGGCAAGCGATCTCGAATTAGTTCATTCCACGCCTTTCAGACGCCGGAAAGTAATGGTCTACTAATCTATCAGCTCCCAGTATACTCCGTCTTCGTCGTCCATTGCTTCCTCGCACATGAATATTTCGTAAGAACAACGCATACACGCGAAATGTTCGGTATGCTCATTTATCGCAACAAGATGCGAACCAACATTAAACCATATGCGAACGTTTGCAGGAAGGTCACAATAATCGCATTTCATGACGAGTTTGCCTGAGCGTGGTCAGTTGTTAGTTGCTAGTGTCAAGCTGGGGTGGCACGATGGTGAGCGTAAGCAGCAAATGAACGCTAAGTAAGAGGTATTGAGCTTTTATACCTGCTCAACTAAGGCAATCGCAACTGATACAGTACTCGTCGAAAGGTGTCGTTTCGTCATTCTGGTACCAACAGACCAATAGGCGTACAACGTCGACTGGAATAACCATTAATCGCGGAGTCATCCACGCTTCACCCCGTGCATATTCAGCGCGATCGGGATAGCGTTCCGGCTCTACCAATTCAAAAAACAGATAAAACCGAGTTCGTCGGGTAAAGCGCCACATAGCCCATATCAGATCATGCCTGTGAGGCATCGGCGGGCGGCGGAAAGGGCGGTTTGCCATCGTTCTCAAAGTCCACTGGTGCAAATTGCATTCGGGGCATGGTCGGTGCTCCATCTCATGGCGATTAATGGCATCTACATCGATACTGGCACGATTCCGATGCACACCAAACCTTAACACTGAAGGCATCACGAGTTTGTAGAGGCGCGTCGCTCACTCTCTGGTAGGAGGTGGCAGGGGTGGCACGATGGTGAGCGTAAGCAGCAAATGAAGGCTAAGTAAGATGAATTGAGCTTTTATACCTTAGTCGGAGTCGGAGTCGGACAGCAACTGTGGGACTTCGGTATCCTGCCAGAACTCGCAATCCGCGCCAATCTTGGGCCAACATTTGTCCGCGCCAATCTTATCTTGGCCAATCTTATCTTGGCCAATCTTATCTTGGCCAATCTTGTGATTGTTGGTTTCATCCTATTGGTTTGCGGCATTTACCTTGAGAGGCCCAAGCCCTCCTTGGCAATATTTAAATCGCTTGAGGCCTTTAGGAGGATCATTTTCCATTTCTTCCTGGAAGACACACCGCTTCATCTTTGCATTATCAAGAATGGCGGATACTCATTACGTCCTGTTTGGGATTGTTCTTCCTTACATTCGGAAAATGCGTCAATTGCGTGAGGAATACTTTGTGCAGGCATGGGTCGAAGAACGTTTTTGTGGGCGTTGGAAGAACAAGTTTTGACGTTTTCGGGCATGTTTGGTGATGTTTGGATGCCTGTAACTTTGGCTCACTATTTCTATGAATTACGTGATCTGCTCGAAGTCGATTGGGGGGATGTTCGTGATTGGGGAAATTTCTTGCAGATATTCCCTACCTCCAACTTTGAAGCCCCATATTACGACGATGAAGGGTTCCATTGGCAAGGACCTGGCATGTCAAACAACTTCAGATTCCGGCTAGACTACATCGATTTCGACGACTTCAAAAAACGATGGCTTCGTGAATATCATTGGGCCTGGTACAACGGCTTTTACAACGAGCATGCAGATCCTCAATGGATCTACCCGTCGCGGTACGAGTTGTCTATGAGGCCTGCCTGCAGTCGATGCCGACGCGTTGATATGGATCTTACCCGTATTGGCGACGGGTACATCTGCACTGACCTTGTCGACTGTCGGCGGATGACTCGTCTTGATTTGAATTGATGGTCGAATCTCAATCGGTGGCTTTAGCCACCACCCATCTATTCTAGAAAACAATTCTTCTCGATGCGGGCAACAAAAATATCATAAGTCACGTGTATGGTACAAGCAATGGTATAAGAACCCCGATCTTCACATTTTTTATAATCATTGTATGTTACATTATTACATTATTACATTATTACATTATTACATTATTACATTATTCAAGAACTGTGCTTTGAGAACCGCAATCATGGCAACAAGCCCAGGTGTATAAGCGAGCATAAAATATATTGTCATCTCCATCATAGGTAACTTGATTGCGAAATCAGCCGTTGCACCAGGCCATGATCGCTTGCAACGACACGGAAACTTAGGTCCCATATTATATAGATTTCGCACTTGTCGGGCACATCCGTGTAGACGGTCAGCGATTGTAATTCTTCACGTCTAGTCGAAGGTGTTGTCAGTAAGACCTCGATTGTGCTTCGTAATGCTAGCTACACTTCTATAGGTGACCTCTGTGCCGCATCTGAAAAGGAGAAAGTGGCCGTGGGCTGTCATCAGACGGGTGGCTCTCAGAATGGTAGGAGGTGGCCGGGGTGGCACGATGGTGAGCGAAAGCAAGAAATGAAGGCTGTGTAAGAGGTATTGAGCTTTATGTATACCTTAGTCGGAGTCGGAGGACAGCAACTCTGGGATTTCGGTATCATCGGTATCCTGCCAGAACTCGCAACTCGCGCGGTCGACACATATGTATCGATGTGGGTAAGTCACTCGCATAACAAGTGAATCTGACCTTCCGCAATCAGCGCAACAGGGCCGGTCGTATTCACGATCATAGACGAATTCGTTACCATCAGCGTCATAGTCAAGGAGGTTGCGAAACCAACCGTTGCACCAGGCCCAATGGTGATCATATAACCACCGTCGGTGGAGTTCGTTAAAACTGCGATACAAATTCATACCGGAAATCCAGCTAGTCCGATTAAAGTAGGACGCTTCATTGACTCTCAAGCCGCCGACGTCGTCGTTCACAATTCTCCGAGGATGAAAAAAAAACCGCGCAAGTGTCACAGGAAACACAATGATTTCTGAGGTAAATGTGCCAGGGATATCGGGGCATGTAATGCGTACTCGTGTTTCAAGGGCCCACAGAAATCGTTCTTCTACCCATGCGTGCAAAAAGCATTCCTCGCGGGAACGGCGTCTTTCCCGGATGGCGGGAAGCACAAACGGAAAAGGACAATGTAGTAGTCTGGCATCTGGGTGTGTCGCTCACTGGTAGGAGGTGGGGTCTATCGTGAGCGAAAGCGAGAAATGAATGCTGATGAAGATATAGGCAGGCTTTATAATGCGTGACATTTTACAAACCAACGTAAGACATGTTACATAAAAAGTACAAATCTCACCCTACTATTGTCAAAAGGTCATCTCACAATGACACAACCTCGTTGCATATCGAAGTCTATGTGTTATTCTTATTGTTATTATTCTACGTGTGCCTCTTCAAAGTAGCCAATGCACCGCGATGTGTGTGCGAGGAGCTTGGTGTCATCATCTGCGGGCACACAGAATTCACAGGTGGATAAGAATTTGAGGCCAGCATGATAGCAAGGCAATCCTGCTCAAGAAAGACATATACCTGGCCATCATTCGAGATCGAGATAATCGAGCATATGCTTAGGATATGGCGGCCAAAGCGTGCTTAACATATGGCGGCCAAAGCGTGTCAGACGAAACCAAGGACGGATTGGTTCTAACTCCAAGGCTCGACGCCACACGGGGTCGTGCCTCTCATCAAAATGTTTATGCCACATAGGCCTGTTATACTTCCTCATACACTCTGGGCATTCGCCGTTTTTGATTCTAGCAATTG